>JAUZNJ010028207.1:0-16241 GCA_034780135.1 Jordanella pulchra
ACACCAGGTATGTACAAGTAGATTTAGGTTGTGGTACAGTCTTTTCAAAAAGCAGGTTGACATAAGCAAAAATCTTTATTTTTAATCTGGTGTCTGTGAACCTAGTAGGTAAAAACACGCCTGAACAAAACATAGAACCTGATTGCTTTTTTATTTGTTTTTGGGGTTGTTTTTTTATTATTTATTTATTTATTTATTTACTTATTCATTCATATATTTATTTGTGCTGTGGTGTTAATACAAGTGGCAAAAATATTTTATTCAAGCAAATACGCATAGAGACATAACTTAGCAGTTAAAGGAATGAATTTAAAGCATTAAGTTCCTGTCCCTGTGATGGTAATCTAAGTGCTTATGAGACAATTTAGAGGTCTGTTACATCACTCTACTAACTTAGGTTGGAAAACCACTACTGCAAGCCCCTGGGCCACCAACCGAGCGCCACTCTCCAGGGCTTGCAAAAAATGAATGTAGGCTAGCATTACTCTGTGGTGAGATCTAAAACAAAAATAAGATTGCAAAACTGATGCAGACCTGTTACTGGACTTGTGCACCATATCTGAAAACCCTGGTTATTTTTACTATTGTTCTATTATCATCTCTTCAGACATATGATAGATACAGTTTATGGGTCTTCCAGCTACTTAGAGAGTGACAGCTTTGTAGCTTTCCTGCAACAGTGTTATTTGCAAAAGGTCCTGTAGGGGTAGTGTGACTTTAAATTTTCATAGTGCTGCTTTAAAAGAGAATCGAAGGTAGACACATAAATGTGGGTCCTAATGGGAAACTATATAAGCATATTACATTCAGCGGATAAAAAAAATAGACACCTTATCTTGTAATTACAAAATCCTGATCTCCTAATTTCAAGAGAAAAAAATCTCATAATTACGAGACAAGATCTTATAACTACAAAATCAGGACCTTGTTATTTCGAGATGTGATTGTTGGTTCGTCAGCAATCGCCAGTCTCGTTAGCTATGCTACCTGTATATAAGCTTAACAACGACAACAACTCATCATGCATCTCAGCCATGTCAGCGTTTCTGTTGCCATCGTAAAGCTTCGAAGGTTCAGTTTAGGCAACTGGATGTGAAGTTTGGATGTGAAGATATTTCATCTCTCATCCAAGAGGCTTCCTCAGTTCTAACTGCTGCAGAAGAAAACAGGGATAAAAAGTTAGAACTGAGGAAGCCTCTTGGATGAGAGGTGAAACGTCTTCTAGAAAACTTCAAGTCCAGTTGTCTAAACTGAACCTTTGAAGCTTGACCATGACCTGGATGACTGAGAACCTTAACAGATATGTTGTCATGGTAATGACATTGCATGGCACAACGTAACAGCCACAGTCGTAAATAAACCTAGTTTAATTCACTTATAGACATATATATGAATTTACCTCTTCATGGATGTGCAGTTAGTAGAGATAAGGTGTCAATTTCTATTTTTATTTTATCCAGTGAATGCAATGCGCTTCTGTAGGAAGCAGTTGGAAATGATGTTAAACTTTTACACAAGGGTGATTCAGGAAGTACTTAATTTATGCTCTTTGGTGCCAAAGGCAAGTCATCAAAACGCCATTAGAAAATGCAAAAAGCTTCTCAGCAACAACATTCAAGAACATTTAAATATCATTCATTAAACTCTCTAAATTTACATATGAGTTCTGATTGTCATCGTACAAAAATATGTGCTATTCATCAGCCAGCCAAATTTGACTGATTAAACACACTGATAAGTAGGGATGAGCCAGATATTTGTTTTAGATGAGTATCCGGTACGGCTAGAGTATTTTTGAGGAGTACAAGCATGATACGAGTAAAACTTGTCAATACCCGTGCTCCTGTTGAAGAAAAAAATCCCCTTTAGATGGCTGTCATTCTGGTGTCTTCATGTTTTGTGATTGGCCAGTCACACACAGGACCTCCCCCTCCCCACAAACACATATCTCTAAAACTGCAGCAAACTGTGCTCCACTCTTGCACACTGACAGCAACAGATCTCTGTGTTTGGGTGGGCTCTTGTTCTTAAGCTTGCCTCTATCATGGTACTTCTTTTAGGATATTTAAAGTAAATTTTTGAACTTTTTTATAATGTACGCTGTGCATTCGACAAGACAGCTGAAAACAATTTGCATCGGTCACTGCCTGAACTGCGGTCATATTTCTTTTTCTTTAACTCTCAGGTGCTTTCTCTCTTTATATCTGTCTCTCATACAATGAATGAGGTGCTTCATCTGACACTTAACCAGGCAATATGATTTGTAGTAGTGGTAGCCCCCATATTACCCTTCTGAGACCCAAGCTGTTTTTGGTGATGAAGGTCCTACTCCACAAAATACTTTAGACCCCCTTTCAGTTGGTAAACATTGTGAAGTATTTCTGTGGGCTGAATTCAGCTGGAGGTACAAATATTTCCAGTTCTGCTTAAACCACACCCTCTTCGGGTTTAGGCCCCACCCACGCCAAGTACAGATACAGATAATATTGATGGTTGAACAGAGACCGATAGTGATGTACTCGCTCATCCCTGCTGATAAGCGTGTAAAATCAGGTCTCAAAAGTAATGAAAAAACACCTAGAATGCACTGCAAAAGAACTGTAGAACTTGTAGAACAATACATTTATGACATTCATAATGTGTTCAAAATAAAATAGGAGAAAACCCATTTGCACATTCTGTTAAAAAATCTCCTAAGAAGGCTTGATGGAGAGATTCACAAATTCATTCAATTAATTAAGGAAATTCAGAGCCATGAAATGTATGCTTCCTTCATCATATCTTAACATATATTCAATATATATATATATATATATGTATATATATATATATACATATATATATATATCCCTCAAATTTAAAAAATTAACCTGAACTACTTAATCCAACTATTGGTGTTTGTCCAAACTAAACTGCTGGCATCAGAGAGAGGATCAAACTGAGGGAGTGCATAAGAAGTCTTAAATATCTGCCCCCAACTCTGCATCTGGGCCTGGTGAGACTGTTCCAGAACTTCTGTACCTGTTCATTAAAGGGTGAACCAACAACAAAAGTGACAAAGGGGAATTATGCCCACTACCTGAAGACCCAGGTAGAACTTTAAGTCTCAGTTCTAGCACTTTCTCCTCAACAACGTCAACGTCACATGCTGTTTTTATTTTAATTATGTAAAGCACTTTGAAATGCCTTGATGCTGAAATGTGCTATACAAATAAAATTTGATTTGATTTTTGATTTTTTGATTTGAACAAGGGTTTATGTCCTTTTTTTAAAAAAGTTGCTTTCGACATAAAATACAGTAATGAGCTGCAATGTGAGCCAAACGTATCTTAAGGCAGAGCTCCAATTGATCAAGAGAAGTACTCTCAAGAAAGTGCTCCATATCAATTGTGCCATGCCAAACAAACAGCACAATTAGCCATGGCTGTCCAATAAAGCCTATCACAACTAAATGGACAAAACAACTACTTTTGTTTAAAAGACTACTTTAGGATCGTGGAAAAGGTCCCATTAAATGTCACAAATAACAACAAGGATAGTTTAGTGTCTTAGTAATAACCCTGACTCCATTATCACAGTAAAAAATGTAAAATGTAATGTATTTTAAAAATTCAAGTAGGACAGTGAGCAAAATAAGGTTCCACAAAACTGGATTTCTAAAATCTACTTAAAACAATTTAATTTTAGAAATAAAGGAATGTTAAACCTTCTCATTTTTGTTTTGTTACAGTGACGACAACCACAGCTGCTCCAACGACAACCACAGCTGCTCCAACAACATCGACAGCTGCCCCATCAACGACCACAGCCACTCCAACAACGACCACAGCCACTCCAACAACGACCACAGCCGCTCCAACAACGACCACGACTACTCCAATAATTACTTTGCCACCATCAAAGGGTATGACAAGGCCAATGGTTACAGTTGCATTCTCAGTTCTTGAATTACTGCAAAACAATATTGACACAGACTGCATGTATTTTCCTTTGTAAATAAAAAAACACACATGCCAATGTGGTACTTCTCAACAGCACTGCATCATAACAAACCGCTCTGCTTTGTCATCCATCAGAAATGTAGACCCATTCATTTTGGGTGGATACGGAGCAGATCTTGTTAATTTCTTTAAATTAATCTATAATTGAGCAGAGATTGAATATATTCAGTATGAAGTCAGTCTTAAACAACTTGTAAAATGTACCTTTTTAATAATTTGAATTTACTGAAAATGGATAAATATGCACTCAGTAATGATTAAAAAAAGGCATCAATCTAAGTTAGTTTTAGTCCTTTAACCAAGTAGTTCTCAATTCTGGTCATTGTCCTTCAGTGTAACAAATGCCTCTTGTGTCCAGATTTTTTAATTTATTTTTTGAGGGTATGCAGACAGGAAAGAGGAGTAGAGAGAAGGGAAGACATGCAGCAAAAGGCATTCTGTTGGGACTCGAACCAGTGGCGGCTGCTTCAAGGCCCAAAGCCTCTGCACACTATTGCGCGCTTTACTACTACACCAACACCACACCCCTCCTGTGTGGATTTTAATTATTTCGTTTGCTAGCACGCGTGTTAAAAGTTTTTGAAAGCAACAGTTTAAGTTTAGATATATGACAATAGGAAACACCTAAAACAATAGTAGTGCAGCACTGTCTAAACTGTCATCGAAATTAAAATGTTAAAAAATTGACTGGCGGCCTGTAGTTTGTATTTCAGAAAGATTTCTTAATTTATTTGTGTAAATTGTGAGTGTAGACTTCAAGCTTAGAAGTGTTTTCTACTTTATGGGGACAAATTGGTAGTTTCTCCCTCAAAATACAACTTTCTGAATGAGTAATTACCTATATGTTTTTCCTGCATACAGACTTAAGCCAGCCTTAATGAGAACCACCACCCAAAACTGTTCATTATTGTTTTTTATTTTTAAAGTTTAGTATCAGTTTTCTGCATAACTTTTATATAATGTCTGTCAGACTGTCCTACAGCATAACATCTAAATTAAAATACATGAAATATCTTCCATTTATCTTTCAAAATCCAGGAGTGACCTTTGTCTTAACGATCCCAGAATCTGTTGTACAAAATTATACACTTCCGATCTTCAAAACCAGACTGAATGAAGTAATCAATTCGTTAGTCCTCCCACCATCTGTGAAAGTAAAAGAAGTGAACTTGACCACAGGTAAAAATAATTTAATAAATAAGACATTTCTGTTGAAGAAAAATATTGCACAAAATTCCTCATTTTAAATGTCTGTCAAAGTCTGTTTTAGAAACACAAATAAGGAACTGCGCTGTCAATGTGAAAATAATTTTGCATGGCCTTGTGAAATGTGCAACAGCAGCAGATATTCATGCAGTAACGTGAACAGTGACTACTGTACCTGTAGAGATGGTATCTCTTCTATTAACAAATATTGTCAACCACTCCAAAGTAAGCATATTTTTCTACTTCTTTGGCAAGTCATTATTCTCTGCAAAAACATGATTTAAAAGAAATATAGAAGCATAAGTTTAGATATTAATACCTGTGTTTATGCTTGCTCCACAGATTATTCACGATGTCCTGGTACGGGAAGAAAAACTTTGCTTCATTTTATCATTTAGCTATAAAACACCTGAGAACCAAATTGTTTTTTTTTTTGTTCCTTTTTAGTTACTACAACCTCACCATTACCAACAACAACTACAGCTGTACCAACAACAACTACAGCTCAGCCAACCACAACTACAGCTAAGCTAAACACAACTACAGCTAAGCTAAACACAACTACAGCTAAGCTAAACACAACTACAGCTAAGCCAACCACAACTACAGCTAAGCCAACCACAACTAAAGTGGTGCCAACCACCACAGTTACTCCTCAGATTATAAAAGGCAGAATTACCATGGACATGCCATTTCAAAACTTGTTTAATCTGAAGAACAGCACAGTTTATCAAGACATTGATGGTGCCGTAAGTTCTCATTACTTTGTGTGACTTTGTACATTTGTACAATAGAAATTCATTTACAAAAGGTAAACATGTTTATTGGTCTTCATCCTTCTTTTGAACAGATTACAGCTCGATGTAAAAATTGTAAAGTTACCCTGACCTTTTCGTAAGTCAAATTCATTCTCAATATTTTCATACATTTGATTGAATAGTTTGTCATGTTATTTGGTTGGTTTAATAGTCTTTCAAAATCAAACAGAAATAAAACTTTTCTATTTAAATGAAATGAACTTTATGTTTGCCCAAATTTAAGCCTTTGTAACATTTAATTTTAAGGGCTGTACAAGTTCAACTGTGTGGTTCATAGACTCAGTACCCAGTGAAAAGGGCTTTTGGGAAATATGTTTTAGATTAGCGTTCCACAGTGGAATCAGTATTGCCCTAAGTGGGGTGTTCAGAGAATGGCTTTGGCATCAATATTTCCAATAGGGGGCATTAGCATGTTTTTGGCAGATGTTTGTTCAGAGTTAAGATTTGCACCAAAAGATGCACAGCAGCAACAGATTAAACTTTGATTTGTTTGCTGAAAATTGGTCAACATTGAAATATGCATGGCACAGCAGCTGTATCACTTAGGACACAATCATTTACTGTGTACTTTTTTGTGACTTTTCCCGTTGGATTTATTTCTCTTAAAGGGTCAATTTTTCTGAGATTGTCAGCATGATGTTTTCACAATGATTACGTATTTTCAAAAGGGATATTTTGTTGTTGGACTTCCACTGAAAGTATCCAGTACCTAGGACTACATTAGGACACTTCTTAAAGAGGCATTACGCAGTTTTCTGATGATATCATCACTTGTGGCCAAAACACAGACCTGCATCTTTCTTCTGCTCATGCTCGTACTTAACAAGGGTTTTTTTTTTTTGCTTTTTTTTTTTTTACTTTTTTCACCTTACCTGGAGATGCTGTTAGTGTCTGAGTTGAGCTGGATGCCGGTGGCTTATAAATACTGTATCCTCGAAATGAATCTTCAATATAAGGCTTTAATTGTTTGCTACGTCAGATGCATCCAACATGGACGTGCTTGACCTCACATTTTCTGAACAAAACAGGAACCTCTCAAACAAAGTAAATTAAAGAAAACAGGCTATAGGCTCGTAGATGAATCCGTGCTGAACTACTGACTAATGACTAATGACAGCTTGATGTTAGCTAACACAACCGCATCTTTTCTCTAAAGCTTTCTAAATTTCAAAATCTTTAAATAAGTCGTCATCTTTTATATTAATGAAAAAATATGCAAGAACAATGCAAAAAGAAGAGATTTAATTAATCTAGAATGGAGGGAAACAAAGTTAACCCAAATTTTCTTATCTACAATATTAATTCTGCTATAATTATTGGTAAGTGCATAAATATTGCTTTAAGGAAGTTTTTTCTAGGCCAAACCTGCTGGAGGTTACAGTGAATTTCTTTTCACCCCATAAAGCACAGCAGCTCTTGGGGCTGTGGAGAGCAAGCGGGGGAGGATGTGAATGACCCCTCCTATTTTGAAAAGAAAAAGAGGAGTGGGTTAAATTAACAAAGATGCTTCAAATACCCAAATTAGAGATGGATGGAGTAAAGGTTTGTGCAGGATGCAGCCAGTGTGCAAAGTGAAGGTCAGGTTCACAAACTTGGCCCTGAACAGCAGCCTATCGGCAAGTAATTAAGCTTGCATACGTTTATAAGGATGTGATTTCAAATTCAAGATTCTCGATAGTTACCAACATTTTTTAGTTACTGATGGAGTATTCTGTAAATCGTTCTATTCTAGGAGTACCCTTCAGGTAAAATGAAGGTATTATTAATCAGATATTAAAACAGGCAAGAGTATCTTTAAGATTATCTGGTAAAAAAAAAAAATCTGAAGCTTTTCCCTTCCCTACTCTTTGTGCTTTAAAACAACCCCCCTCAGAGGTCTACAGAGAGTTTCTTTCACCTCATGCTTGGTTAATACTATTTCAAATGTGGAACCTCATATAAACAGTCGTGTGGTCTTTCAGAATCTGTCTTAGTTCAAGTGACTACAGGTATACACTAACTAAGTAGTAGAAACTTGGAAATAAATTAAAACAGAATTTTTCTGAGGTTCTGACTAAGCTTGTTGAAAAATGAATTGGATCAATTTCCTACCAAAACTGCAATATTACAAAATTTGCAAAAGTTAAAGCACCGTAAAAAAAAATTGAGAACTGTAAATTTAACATTTTTGTTTTATTAGTCTCATAATGTACTGAATTTCTCATCAACGTTTAATTAATTCTAAAAACGTATTTATTTGAAAGATCTTTTCAAAGAACAAAGAAATTAATCTGTAGTACAATTAAGTATTCCTCTTTTTGATTTAAAGGAGGAAAAAATCAATACCTTTTTATTCTTTTTTGCAGTTCAGGAAGTACCCTTGCTGATTACGTAATTACCTTAACACCCCCTCAAACACTAACAGAAGGAGAAATTCAGTCACTACAAAATGGAGTATTAACACAAGTAGCATTAAAGTACCCAGTCCGCATTGACGGTAAGTAGACCTAAAAAAAAAATCTGAGGAAAAGTTGAAAAAAAATTCACATTTATTTTAAAATGTTTAAGGACAACTAAATAAAGATTTTTCTGTCTCTACAAAGGTGAAAATAGAGAACAGATAGGGTTTGTTGGAGATCCCCTCACTCTGACATGTAAGGCCCCAAGCATCAATTTTGGCGAGGTTTCTGTATCATGGAAACACAAAGGAACAGTTATTGAGAGAGAAAGTGCTTTGACTAATGGAATATCAGAATACAAATTCAGGAGGATTTCTAGATTAGATGAAGGTAAGTAATAAATTTAGCATTTTCTAGAAAACTGGAAGTGATTTCAATATATTTTATTAGTATTTTTATACATTGTGTTGAAAATGACATAGTTTGGCTGAAGATATTTGTGATACAATGCAAAAGTATTGCTTCTCTGATTGCAGTTCATCCTGACCCACAACACTAAGTCTTATGAAAGATATGGGAAACATTTTTAAGAAAAGAATTAAAATACTTCTATATATTAAGTCTAAATAGCATCAGAACTTAAAGTACAAAGATAGTCATACATTTTAGGAATAAAACTTCAGCAATAAAAAAAAACAAAAACAAACATTGGCATGAGTATTGATATTGGAGATTCTGACATTGTTTTTGCTTGGTTTCAGGTCAATACAAAAAGTAATGGTATCGCTTACCTTTACTCCTTGTAAGGAGACCTTCTGAAACAGATATTCTATTTGTTTTTATAGAGCAGGGAGGGGCTGGTGCTCTAACAGCAGAACAGCATAGGATTTCTAAAAGATGCACAATACCAAATACCATTTTGGACATGACTCTGATGGAGTAGCATTACAAGACTGTTAAAACATAAATAACACATAAACACTATAACACATAAGATAATAATGTAAAAGTAAAATGTAAACACAGCCACTGAACCCCCAACATTTGCTCTATCAATCTGCCTCTCTGTCTGTGTCTGTGACTCCTTACTTCACAGACTTTTTAAACTTTTTTTCCTTAGGAGAGTATGAATGTGAGATAAAATGGGGAGCCTCTTCAAGCTTCATACAGAAGATAACATTGAAAACTACACCACCCCCGGACATCACCACAGATCCAAACAGGGCAAGACTTAAATGTTCTGATACTAAGCAACTGTCATGCACTGTAAAAAACTCTGGCTTCAAAGTTAGTTTGTTGGATACAGAAAATAACGGTAAATGTTTTGTCAGGATACCAGTAAAATCATTTCTGACATTCTTTACAAGAAAAAGAAAATAATAGTAATTCAGAAATTTATCCTCCTTACTGAACTACCAGAGCAAACAAATCCATTAACCTATACAGTCCCAGGAGACTGTGTAGAGGAGTTGGTAAAATACAGATGTGAAGCAAAGTCTGAAATTTTATCACTGAGGTCAATATCAAAAGAAATCACACTAGAAATAACCGAAACAGGTAAGTATTAAATTTAATTTACTTGCAGTTTTATGAATCTAAATATATGTTTACTTTCAGCCATAAGTTGTTACCTAAAACAAACTTTTTTTTTCTCTAGAGAGCTTTCATTGTGAGGATGATACCTATGGAAATGCAAATGAGGGCGAGATGGGTTTTGGAGACTGTGAAGAAGACGAAGAGGGTGAAAAGACAGCAGTTTGTATGCCAGATAAGACATTTGGAAACAAAGTAGACAACTGTGTCCTAAAAGTGATTGCAGATCTGCTTGATCAATCAGAGGTGAAATATTCTATTATAAAATGAGTAACTGATCTTTTAGCATGTAATGGTATTGTGCTGGATTAGTTTTCAGAAGAGAAAACCAATGTCTTCTAGCAGATTGCTCCGAATGGATAGTGACACACTATCATTGTTATGTAATATTAGTTTCCTTTTTTGTATATTACATATTTAATAAGAGGGAATATGAAAGATTTTCCTTCTATTTAATTAAAGAGATAACAAAACACATGTTTAATAATAAAGAAGGAGATAATTTTATTTAAAAATGTAGAGCTTTTTCCATTCAAAATTCTTAAAGAAAACTTTTTATTCTCAGGTCTAGTAAATAAAAAACAAACAGAAATACTTGCTTTTTTGAGGGACAACCATTGAGAAATTCTCTCTTTTTTCATCTGATAGAGGTTGGATAAAGAAACAATTCCAAATTTCTTGGAGGACCTTAAAAATGCAACTATCAACAATAACGATGAGATTGTTGAGTCTCCTGCAACCATTATTGCTATGGTTAAGATCTTTGAAAATGTTGCCAATACATCATCAACTTTGAAAATCAAAATAGATGATAATTCAACAAGGGTAGGTATATCTATACAAGTTAACATACACAGCACAATGGAACTAACTTTTTTGAATGACATGGTCTTTGTTGTTTTTTTTTTTGTTTGTTTTTTTTTTTTTTACTTTGTTCTGTAGAATTTCCTAGAAAGTGCAGGCCTTCTTACAATCGATGGTGCAAGAGAATCCTGGACTACTCTCAATGAAAATGATAATAATAGGACAGATGAGGACTTAGAAAAAAACAGTTCAAGCTCTTCGTTTTTGAATGTTTTTGAGAGGTTACCAGAATTCATTAGCAATGATCCATTGAATATTAACACAGATTATATTATCCTGAACAAAACAGTACTTACAGATCCTTTCAAAACTGAATTCAACTCCTCATTGGAAATAGAAATACCTGAGGTTGGTGAAGAGAACAAATTAATTACCATAATAGTTTTTGCCTCTATGTATAATGTGCTTCCTGGAAGAGATGAACTCAATACCTCATCCAACATGGTCCATGGAAGGGTTGCTCTTGTTAGCCCCGACATTAAAATCTCAAATATTTCATTAACATTTGATGTAATAAATTACTCAAATGATACTCTGGAAAACCCCAAATGTGTTTTCTGGGATTTTGATTTGTTTGACGGTCAGGGAGGATGGAGCGATGATGGTTGCTCATTAGTGTACTTTGAAAATGAAACAGTTAGCTGCAACTGTAACCACACAACCTCCTTCTCTATTCTAATGTCACCTTACAGCCCAAAAGACCTTGGTTTAGACATAATAACCTACATTGGAGTTGGCATTTCTATGCTCTGCTTGGTCATATGTCTCATCATTGAAGCAATCATATGGAGAAAAGTTAACAAGAACACAACATCATACTTGCGTCACGTCTGCATTGTTAACATCGCTTTGTCTCTCCTCATTGCAAACATTTGGTTCATTATTGGAGCAGCTATTTCAGACGTAACCAAGTCAAACAAGCCAGCATGCACAGCGGCTACCTTCTTTATTCATTTTTTTTATCTCTCCATGTTCTTCTGGATGTTATCCAAAGGCCTGCTGTTGCTTTATCGCACCCTCAGTGTCTTTGATGGAGGGCTGTCTAAAGTATCTATGCTGATTATAGGATTCTCTTTGGGATATGGTGCACCACTGATCATTGCAACAATAACTATAGCTGCAACTGCTCCTTCAAATGAATACATCAGAGACGAAATTATTTGTTGGCTTAACTGGGATGAATCCAAAGCTCTGCTGGCCTTTGTGATCCCTGCACTCATGATAGTGTGTATAAACTTGATCATCCTGATTGTGGTGTTATACAAGATATTGAGAAGAAGAGTAGGAGGAAATGCAGCCCAAACAGGAGAAAAGCACGTCATGATGGTTATTGCCAGGTGTTTGGCTGTGCTTACACCGTTTTTTGGACTGACCTGGGGCTTGGGAATCGGAACCATGGCTGACCCTGAGAACAGGGGAATCCATATTGCATTTGCATTCTTCAATTCATTACAGGTAACATTTTAACTGTCAGTTGTTCTAATCTATAGCTGCATGTTTTGATGTTTTGACTAGTAGTACTACTAAATACTGAACTTAGTACTACCTAGTCATAATGACAACAACAATCTATTAAATAATAATTTTTCCCAAAAGGGTTTCTTCATTCTTGTGTTCGGAACACTGTGGGACAGTAAGGTGAGGAATCTATTATTGAAAACTCTTCCATCTCATGATGCATAGTTTATTTGTACCTTAATTAGTGAGACATATAAACACTTTAGCACTTTCTCTGTAATGACTAGTTTCTACAGTTGATTGATAACTTCTGCAAATTAACTTTTCAGGTGCGATCAGCAATGACAATACCGTCACTGGCATCGAACAGTAGAACAAAAGTAAGAATAGTTGTATTAGTAATGTTTTCTTTTCCCAATTACTCTTTTGCATTTTCTTTTTGTGGTGAATTCTAACTGAAAATTTCCTCCTGGTTTTAGAGCACCTCTGCTGGAACCTCATCTAGTGGACTGAGCAACTTGTTCCAAAGATTAAGAAGAGGTATGCTAGTTGAAAACAAAGAATCATTTTTATGATTTTTTTTTATTTTTGTTATGGTACAAATTTTTAAATAAAAAAAAAAGAAAGTGTTCTCTGAACCACAAAAGTAAGACATGTTATCATTTTTTGTACGATTATCATTTACATATTTATTTCAAATAATAAAAAGATGTGGACAGAAATGGTAATGTATGTGTAAAACAGCAAAGCTTGAAATGGGAAAAGTTTAAGAATTTTTTTAAAGATAAATGTTACCAAGACTTATGGTACATCATACATGTATTGTTATAACATAGATGTGTTGCATATAGAAAGACTAGATTAGTTAGAAGATTAAAGAGTGATTTTTGGAACACAATATATGTTTATATTATCCAGAAGTTAATGATGGTTTAGATAAATGATTGAGAAAATATACCGGCACTGATCAAGTTCTATTTCATGCTCAGGTTGAACCATGATGAGAACTTGATGTAAATTAACAACTTGGACAGTGTTTTGATATAACCGTGCATACACTGAATGGGAACTTAAAAAGAATAAATATGATTTGGCATTATTTTTCATTTATAAGGGGCAGAGGAGGCTCCAAGGATTCAAACTGCACCACCTGAAGTGCCTTAAAAGTGGTTAGATAGTCACATAGAGTCTTATGAGACATTTAGTGAAATATATTGATTGAATCAAGCACAGATAAAATGACCCAAATGACTTAAGATGTTTAGAATATGTAATAATATTTAAAAGTTACAGTGTTACTTTAAGAAATAAAAGCAAAGTTGCACTGTGTTGAATCAAACTCGGAGTATAAAATATATCGACATAAAATGTCTGCCAACATTAGTATTATAATGTCTTTGCACAAAAAGATTAATCTGTTTTTATATTTGTGTGGGCATGTGTATGGTTATATGTGTGTGTATATAGTTATATATATTAGGTATGTATATTTATGTATGTGTATAACTCTGTGTTACAGGCTCCAGACGTGGGTACAATGTGTCTTCAACGGGACAAAGTAGATCGAGTGACTCATTCAACACTTAGTATGTAAACAAAAGTCAGACTGATTAAAAAAGCTGCTAATATCAGCTTTCTTTTCTACTTCTGGCTTTTTAAGATATGACCTTATGACCTGACAGCGTCCAGCTTGATTCTGTTTTTGCAAAATGAAGGATTGGAAAAGCAGTGTTTTTAAAAGATTTTTTTTAAGCCATCCAATGCAGAAAAGCTATATATATTGATCTTACACAACCTCTGTGTTTGTTAAATTCACTTTAATGCAATATGAACTATTTTTTTATTTTTTTTTTTAAATAAATTAAAACAGTTTGTTTTGCATATTCCTTAAGCAGGGTACTGTGTAGTAAATGTAAAGCAAAATATGTTTTTTGAGTTCATAAGTTGTATATATTTGAATTTAGGTTTGCGAAGTAATAAAAAATGTCATTTGCTTCAACTCTTTAACTAGAACTTTAAATTACTCAGTTTCAATCGGTCCCTTTCAAAAGGTGAGGAAAGGTTTATCCTCTAAGAAAGGAAAATGGGTAATTGATGGATGCTGATATTTGCAATTAATGAGCATTGAACAGCTGTGTTTCTGTATTCGTGTCTTCTCTTTACCTGATATGCTATGCACAACACTAAGAAGGAAAAAAATCTTTTTTTTATTTGGAGGTGCTGAAATAATTTTTAAATTAGAGCAACAGTTACTATATCTTACATGAAAATTATTATACTGAATCTTTAAAGATCGCAACAGGGTGCCAAAATTGTATGTGTATATGAACTGCTCATGTTTTTGTGGTTAATCTACTCAAAGCTTGATTTGGGAAAAGATCTGAAAATTTCCACAATGGTGCACTAAATGTTAACTGGATAGTTCAGCTTCGAATTGTAACAATATAAACCTCTTCATCTTTCCATCTTGCTCATCAATTCGGATAAAACTAATATGAGTTTACAGTTTACATTTTCTCAGCAAATATTTTTTCTGTATTTTTTTTATTTAACTAATACCATTTATTGTGATGTAAACAACAATCAACATTTATTGCAGGCCTTAAATATTAGAATAAAAGTCTTTGAGAAGCATCTAACCTTGTCAGAAACCTTCTTTAAATTCTTTGTGTGTACTTAGTCATGACATTTTTAAACATTGAGCAGACTGTTAAATGCCTGCGTACGGTCTAGCAATAACATTTGATATCCATTATTTAAAAAATATATATTTTTGTCAGCTTTAGAATACAAAAGTGAAAAAATAAGCTGTGCATTAGGAAATGGACAAAGACAGGTGTAAGGAAATACAATTACTGTTTGCATACGCACAACAACAAAATCACCAACAAATAAAACTGATGTTTTCTTCTGCTCTCTGAAACTTGATGTTCCTGACAAGTACCCTCAGCAACGATAAGTTTACCACTTTGTTCCTAGTCTGATATCCTATTAAGTAATGACATTCCTTTTTATGTGCTGTTGCTACTGTAAATGTGTGCCTCCTTACATTATTTGGAAGAGTGGTTTGAAATATCTTAAATAAGAGACTTTACAACCATGTGATAAAAAAAACTATCTGGTCTGATGAGACTAAAACTGAACTCTGGTGTGTTATGTTCGAAGGACATCAGACACCCCTCATGACCCAGCCAACACTAACCCTATAGTCTAGCATGGTGATAGTAGAACCATGCATTAGGCTTGCTTTTTAAGCAGTAGGAACAGACAGACTAGGCAGGAAAGATGAATGCAGCAATGTACAGAGCAACGTACAAATCCCAGATGAAAACCTCCTCCACATTTGATTTCAGACTAAAGCGACACAGTCGAGATCTCAAAGGAGGGAGTTCAGAACCATTTAAAAGGGGGTTGGAATTGGCCAAGCAGGAGAGCAGACCTGAATCAAATTGACCATCTTAAGTGATCTGTACATAGCAGTGCATTCTGGTAGAACATGAGATGTACTGCAAGCAGGAATGGGCAAAATGCCTAAAGATAGGATAGGTGTATCATATGAGGTGCCACCAGGGACATAAATCAGAAATTAATTTCCATATACACATATGAAATTAAAGTCTTTCACATACTATACTGAAAACTTTGCACAGAGAACACTGAAAGCTCCTATATAAACTAGTGAAAACATTTAACTCCTACATAAGTCAAGAGGGCTCTGTCCAAACTCATGTCCATGCTGGACCACGAGGACCACCCCATGAAGGACACTCTCTCTGGTCTGGAGAGCACCTTCAGTGAAAGACTGATACACCCTCGCTGTATAAAGGAGAGATTCCGCAGATCTTCTCTTCCTGCTGCTGTCAGACTTTACAACCAACAATGCTAGCTCCGTATTAACCATATGTCCACCGCCACTTTACCTG
>JAUZNJ010028209.1:0-16237 GCA_034780135.1 Jordanella pulchra
TATGATTTAAGAACACATAGTTCCATTATGACCTCAAATATATGGATTCATGCTGTCTCCAACTGCCAAGCTGGTATGCAGAATTGCTTTGATAATTATTGAAAGATGGCGGTGTCTCTTTTAGATTAAAGGAAAGAAAGTCGTCCTTTTAGGAAAACATGTCTTTTAATGAATGAACCAGGGTTCCTTCTAAATGTATAGTTTCCACAGCCCATGTAATTGAGCAGTTAGTACCTTTGTAAGGAAAAATACCAATCCCACAAGCTAGCAACAGGTGAAAGCAGAATAAAATAAACTAAATCCCACAATAAAAGTTTCAGTTTCAGCTGCAGTCTCAGTCAATTCAAGCATATTTGAGTCATTTAGTTTAATCAGATATAGAGAAAATAGTTTTCCAAGCATATCATCTAACTGTATGTACATCCATGCAGGACCAATTCTTTAATAGCAACTTATTTATGTATTCATTAGCATGGTTTACCAGACTCCTAGAGATGTGTGCTCGTGGGTCACATTGCCTACAGCAGTTTAGACTCATGCTTGTAAGTAATATGAATGTTTATACATTCAGTTTAGTTAGACTTTAAAACTGTTGTAGAAATGCACAAAGATGCTCTGCAGATAAGACACCCACACATCTGATAACAATCAAAAGCCTGCATACCTGTGTTAAGAAGAAAAGCTTTTTTCGTTAGAAGAGAGAAGATGTAAAACATTAATGTTTCAATCCTGTTTGCGTTTACCGTATCATTTATTTGAAAAAAAAAAATGAGTTGCATCAGTAAACCAAGTAACAAGCTAACACTTGTGAAAATCCTTTGATTAAATTTCAGCATTTTGCCTTAGGTGAAGTTTATAAACATTTATAATTTTGACCAAATATTTGTCCTTCTAGCTTGAAAATTTCTCCGAAACAGTCTGGTTGTTATGACTTTTCTTATCCAGAGACTATTCTAAAAAAACCCTGAAATGTATTTAAATTTGTTTTCTGAACTAAGACTAGACCTTTAAAAAAAGAGACATTTCCTTCCATAAGAGCGGGTGAGGCATCATCCGAGAGGTGAGGAAAAAACTCTGAGCATCTAGAAACTAGAAAACTCATCTACATCTAGAAAACTCAGGGTCACCTTCATGTGACCACAGCAGACATGAGGAAGACAATCCAGGGCATCAATCCCTGTGAAGCTGCAGGCCCTGTCAACAACCTAGGGCGGCACTATGGGCATCACTGACGTCCAGCCTTAACATCTGTATTGATGAAGTGTTTTAAGAGGTTAGTCATGACCCACATCAAGGACTCCATCGGCATCACTAAGGACTTACATCAGTACGCCTACAGTAGGAACCGATCCACCGCTGAGGCCATCTCCTTGATGGTCCACACGGCCCTCACTAGGCTGGAGAGCAGAAATTCCTACATTCATCTGGACCTTCAACACGATTATCCCACAGACCACAGTGTGGAAGCTGTCCACTCTTGGACTGAGTCTTACACTGTGGACCTGGGTCCAGGACCTACCAAAATGCTTACCAGAATCTGGTACTTTACCCGGGTTGGTGATGTTTTATACTCACTGTACAATTCCTGCTCAGTTAAAGTTGGTTAAGTCAACCCATTAAAAATGTCTTCATATCTCATCGGTTCAAATGTAATATTTCAAGTTCCTTAAAACAAAGCAAGTCCACAGAGACCAAAACCTGAGACTGAACGATTATTTAGGATCACCATATGGCTTCAGCTGCATATTCTTAACTCCAACATTTCCACCAATCAGAATCAATGTACTCTTTTTCCATACATTTTGTTCCACATTTATCTATACCTGCAAATTTACAATGACAAAAACTAAATAATATTTTTTTTTCAGACTAAGACAATACAGACCAAGCTTTCCCTTTTCTAAAGACTACAGCAGCTGCTTGTAATATTAACATCATGTGTCACCGTCAGCAGAATTAAAGAGAAAATTATATTTCACATTCAGCTGTGGCACGCCGCTGCCTCTGCTGAGGCTGTGGACCATAAGGTTTACCTGACACTTACTCCTAAGAGTCTTAGATTTAACAACTGCATTACTGCTGGGACATGCATGTGCTGCAATTATGAGGAATCATAATGGAAATAGTATGTGATAGATGGGATGTTTTATTTTTAGTTAACCAACTGTCGTGGCCTTACAACATCAAAGTAATGTTTGCTGCAGTCATCCCACAGTTCATCCCATTGTTCATTAAAATGACACAAAAAACAATACAGGGAGAAAAAAGATTGAAAACAAAGAAAAGTTAGAGTAAAAGCAGATACAGCTAAATTGGATGAGATGCAGGAATGAAAATGCTGGAATGGAAGAAGTGTCATATTTGCAAATTGTGAAAGGATCATTTCTTATCTATTCATATGTTACTGTGACTCATCCATTTGAGCTGCCAAAAATAGCTCAAAGTGCACACAGTGCTGCTCAGCTCATTCATTCTGTTCAGTGAAAACAATGGGACGATGTGCAACAGAAGGTGGGAGATAAAGGAAAAGGCTGGGAGTGTTATAGTGGAAGTAATGTTCTGTAAATTTACACAGCAGAAAGAATACAAATGAAGTTTGTACCCACATTTTCAAACTACAGAATTTTAAAAGATGTTAAAATATAATTGTTGTACAATAAAGGATTTTTTTTACACCTCAGCCAAAATAAATGTCCACAAAGAGTCTTACAGAATGTGGTTTGAGTAAAGCTTGATTTGTGTGATGTCTTTCATTTATATTAGATGATAAATATCCTCTAAGATTTAAGGTTTGAGAAGGTGCTTACTAAAGTAATACCCGAAATCATGAAATGAAGTAAGAAATCAAAAAAAAGCAAAACTATCAACAATAAAAACATGGATTAGGTGTTCCAACGCAGCACAGAGAGCATCTTCTATCTAAATTGCACCTAAGCAGAAAAAAACTACATGTCTAGAAATAGTGCCTGGTGCTTTCACCATTGTGTTCTCACCTCCCACATGGCTTAGATGGATGCTGCAAACCTTGAAAGGAGGTAAATCACTTTAGGCACCTACAAACTGAGGATCTGTGAACTGAAATGACTGCTGGCAGTTTATCATTGGCTGAAGTAACCCTAAGCCTCTATGGACAACTTATCCAACAACTACCTGCATTTCCAGCAAATCATCCGCCTCTTTTGAATGCCAACATTCAAAAGAGGAGCTCAACACAGAAAATGTTGTAGGCTTAGATTTTATTACTGTTTTGTTAAACACCTTATGTTTTCACAGAAAAGAGAAACATTTTAAATATCCAGAGGATGCCCTCCAGCATAAACAAGGTGTCCAAATTAAAATCTAATACAATTATTTTCTTTCACAAGAAAATATTTTCAAGGCTTGATGATTATTTAGATATTTTGTAAAAGTATATGTGTTTATTTTGTATGTTTGCTCGTCAACAAAGGGATTTAGAGATTTTTTTTGTTGCTGTTTTTGTTTTGCTTTTGTTTTTCTTTTCTTTTTTTTTAATCATCAGTTTCTCACAGATGAGCACTTTAGTGCTTCATCACATACCCATTTAATCAGAACAGTTAGCCCTGTAGTATACAAGGTGATGCTAGTATCTCAGAGTATATGGAGGCAATGTGTAGCTTCCAAGACCTGTAGGCAAGTTGAACTGTCATTTGTTGGGTTACAAAAGGATGAAAAGCATGATTTGAACATCAGAATGTCGAGGTTGTTAAAATACTAATTCTATTACGCTGTCAAACCAAAATAAATGCTAACGTCTGTACTTTAGATTTGCAAATTGTATCCACCTAAGGTTGGAAAAGTTGAACATTACTACACAATAATGGCTCAAAAAAACACTGATTAATATGAATATAATGGCTCCGGGAAACAAACTGTTGTCTTACTTGAAATTACTCTGCAGAAACAGTATGTTTCCAAGAGACCCTGATGTCAGGTGATATGTATTTCTTCTAAAACAGGGGTTTTCAAATTCATTGAATGTGAGCCTCCCCTTGGAAAAGGTAAAGACAACCAAGCCTCCCAACCCCCCAAAAAATAAAAATACCCAACCACAAATGCCTCATTCTTTTGTGTTCCTGGAATGCTGTGTATCAAAAACAACTGGTAGCCCAATGCAAGTTATTTTTTTATTGTAATACTTCTAACAAAGTACATTAATAAAAAGGCCTATACAGGCACAAACACTAAATTTCCCCACTGGTGACACATTAGACGGTCAAAATGAACGTTTTAATCTTTGATAGCCTGGGAAAACGTTTTTTGTTGTGTTATGGCTTTTTATGGGAAATCTCCTCATATTTACTTGGGACTGGATCATCTTAAAGTCGGGTGTTGACATATTTTCATTTCTTCACCAGTGGACTTTGGAGCTGAATTAGAAACAGAATCTTCTTCCAGTTCTGAGAACAAAGCTGTTTATTTTCTATTTTTTTGGTTGGAGCAGGTGCATCCTCTGAAGGAATCCAAACCCCATTCTGAATGGAATTGGTGATTTAAGCAACTTTTTAGCTGAACAATTGTGTTATTAAGGTATACAATTTATTTTTCGTCTGGTCTTAATTTTTTTCTTCAGCCTTAATTGTACTTTCATTTTTTCTAATCAATGTCTATTTTAACTTCTCATTTAATTTGAGCTGGCTTCCATGGAACCCATACGATCCCAGTCTCAGTGTAGGGCTTTACCCCACACCAACACACACACCCACACTCACACACACACAAGTCAAAATTTCGATATTTTCCCAATAACAGAGTTCTGTTTGCTCTAATGTTATCATGATATTTTCTTCAATGCAGGGAAAGATATAAATAATATCAAATGAATGCACCTCTTGTAGTGGTAGAGCCTTAAAATATACCAAAGAAGTTGGTCAATGATCTGAAGATAGCCGGGAACACAATCAACTAAAACACCAATGGTAACACACTAAACTGCAATGGCTTACATTTCTGCAGCCCATAAATGTAATAAATAAAATGACTCTCCACACTGGCTTTTCATGTAATTGTGATTGAAAAAAGGCAACTAATGAACTTATTATTAAATTTAGACCAAAAAAAACGTCCAAATGTAAGCACAATGTACAAATGATTGTGTCATCAGCCATGCAGTAAGTCATTCTTAGCTTCTTTCAACTTAACTTCAAGAGATTAGATATTTTAATACCAAAGGTAAAAAAAGAAGAAAAAAATGGGACTGTTTCACTACATAACTTAAGAAATACCCAACATATAAAGATTTTTCCACCATTCTGGCATCACGAAACCCTTTAAAATCAATCCCAGCCTCTCACTATATGCAGAAAAGAAACATCTTTAGGAGTCTCCAGATCTGAGAGATTGATGCTAAAGACAAGGGAAAACTAAGAGACAATCAACTGCAGTGCAAAGACAAACAAGGTAAGAAACACGAGTCGTTAGTGAGCAATGACAAGACGAGTATGTTGGTAGCAGCTAATTGTGCCCTGTTATGGAGAAACATAGACTGGCATGTCATGCACCAGCCTTTGTTTCCAAACTCTGTAACAAATTCAGCAGGGCATGGGGAAAAGAAGATGTTCCATCAAAGGATCTCTGTAATGTTTGAATACTGAAAGCTTCGATTTCTGCTTTTGTTTCTGGCTCTTGTCACCGAAGAAACAACTTTTGCAAGTCAAAAAATAAGTTTCTTCCTCAAACTTTGCAGTCACCTTTGAATATGCTTATATCAATGTGGCACAGGGACAGCACCTAAAAAAGTGGTGTCAAAATGTAATCTTCTAAGTATCTGTGTGGGGAAAAGGGGAGGGTAAATATGAAACCCTAGCAATCATCTCAGTGAACTAAGTATCTGTTAGAGTGCCAGAAGAAAAGGCAAGACCCACTTAACCTGTTGAGCCGAGGTCAACATTTCAGAACAGTAGTCCCTTTTTAATTCAATACATAGAGAGAAGGAAGGCGATTTTTGTGTCTGTTTTCAAAAGTAAAGGAAGATTTTATCCCCTGTGTGATAGAGCTGGACTATTACCGAGGCAGCCACCCCGTCCGCCCTTGGTATGTGGACTCTCACTCTCCTACACACAAGAAAGGACAGCAAGGGGGCTGAAATGTACATTTGTGAGAGGGATGGAAAGATTAGGACTGAGAAAAGTTTGTAGTACTGCTTAAACACAGACAAACGCAGCATTGATGGCACTAATAATGTGGTATTGCGGCAATTATCAGAAGAGACAATGGTTTTTCATTCATTCAATGCTAGTTCAGCTCATACTGAAACACAAGGAATTTAATTAGAGCTTCGACTAACGATGAGTCAAATCAAAAAGAACTAAACTATAGGTGGAGCAATTTTTTTTTCTGTATTTGGCTTCTTGCATTTAAGATATCAGACCTCTAGTAAGTTTTATCTCTCTTTCATCAATATAAAATGGGTTTGAAAAAACAAATAAAACAGAAACTTTCCTTATATGCATGTAGTAGCCAGTGTCTTTGACTAACTGTAACTCTTCGACCGCTTGTGCTATCGATGTAATTCCAACGGATTGTGAAAGCCTAGAATGCCAGCTTTAGACTGATATGTGGCACTTTACAATCCCAACCGCGGCGCTGTGTTGAGTTTTCTAACAGGGAGAGAAAAACGGATTGGTTGGGAGTGAGACATCAAAAGAAAATGACACACGTTCTTTGACTACCATAACTCCTTTTCCAAAAGGAGAACCCCTTGGATGTGTGAGGAGTGTGGAGCGGGACTCTGCCTTCAATTGGACAGAACTGCTTCAAACACCATGGTGGCTAAAAACGCCTGGTTATTACTGGACTTTATCAACCAGTAGTAATCAAAATGAAATGATTCAGGCAGACAAAAGTGCTTGAGAATATTTATTATAGTACAAATAAATTTTCTGTCATCTCAAAATTTTTGGACGTGTTCATATTTGATGTTTATAAAGGAAAACCTGGTGAAAATTCAAATCTGTTTTTTTTTATTTTTGTAAAATGTCAGCTTCTTTGGAGATATTAACAGTTATACTTGTCCTAAAATTAGGGCAAAATATTTCAAACATAACAATTTCTTTTGGACAAATTTATTGTTAAAAAAAAAGAAAAACAAGCACCAGGCAGACTGATACTATTACAGGTGTTAAAGGTCAAAGTCCCTACATCATGACTCAACCGTTTTATGAGTTTTACCTGATAGAAATATTTTCTTATGATTATAAGGTCAAGATAATAATTGCTTGAACCTGTATGAATGACATGAAATTTACCTAGTTATTATTATAATAAAAGAAAAAAAACTGTGTTAATCAGTTGTAAAATGTATGCAAAATATATGTAAAATAATTAAACTTTATGCTTGGGGACTTACAACTGGTGGGCACTGTAAGGAAGAAAAATCAGTTATTAGTTCTCATGACCACCAACCACTGGAATGAAGATGTAGTGATGTTTCTCTCAAGCTGATTGTCTCAGGGCTTTCAGATTAATGGGAAAGCATGCTGATTAATTATCTGGGATTCCCATTACCTGGGTAACAAAAATCCCATGGCTTTAAATGCCGGCACTTATGGTGGAAAAGGAAGTTATTGATGTCCCTTTGAACTCTGTGGTATCTTTACTGCCCGTTTTCTTTGTCTTCTGCTTCTGACTTTCCCAGTCTAATGCAGGCTTGGGGTATTGAGTTTTGCATGTTGTGGGTATATTCTGTTTATGTACCATTTTCTAGTTTCTGATAGTTGTGTTTAATTTCTGCTCTGTCATTCATTCAACTCTCCTTGTTCTCTTGTTTTCTCTCTTAGCTTTTCTCACTGTTTAATTAGTGTACATCCGTCTGTTGTTCCACTGATCATCTCTCCTCAGTAGATAGTCGCTTTTGGTTCTTTCAATCACCGCTAGTTCATCCAGTTGTCCATTTTCTGCTCTACTGTCACAGTAGAGCAGAAAAGTTGTTTTTTTTCATTCCTTTTACATTTTGGATTTCCTTCAGTTTACTGTCCAACTTGGATTGTAGATTTGAAAGTGCCTTTAATAACTATATGTTTTTCATTGGTACCCTCATTAGCACCCTCATGCTGACAGTTTGGACATGTATTGGTGCTGCATGATTTTGAAGTTTTTCTGACTTGAACAAATGTGACTTTTATCCCTTGTATTTTTTTTTCGGTAACCTTTGCACCTATACTTTATTTAAAACAGTTTTTAATACAGACAAAAGAAGGTTTCTCTGATAATATCTAACATTTCTGATAGATAGTCCCTCTAAAATTAAACTCCAAATGACAACACTTCCAAGTTCCTACCTCTATTACTTATTTCTGCCAGCAAAGATGCCTGTAACATATATCCTTCCTTTTTTTTTTATCTCTGCATAGAAGAATGTAAGTTAGAAGCGAACAAAGAAAACAAAAATTATGAGACTAATACAGCAAGTTGTTTCAAGACCTAATAATATGACTAGATTATTACCTAAGGGGGCATTTGAACTGAATAAAACAGCCTTTTTACCCTGTTCATGGCTGTCAGAAAACTTTCCCTGCTATGAATGGATGTGATTTGGCTCTGCACTTGTGTAATCAGCGCCTCTTGTTTAAACTGAAATAGATTTCCCATCCTGGCACAGTTCAGCCAAGAGACAGAGCAGCCTCTCTAAAATAAATGGCAACACAGAAAGAAGCTAAAATTATTTTCTTTTTTACTGTCACTGTAAACCGCAGCAAAATGGAAACCAAGCATGAGGCGAGAGGGGCGGGATTGGGGGATTAATGATTACTTCACAAACTGGGTGTAAATCAGAAGTGGCTGAATACCCCAGAGAAAAAGGCAAACCGCTCATAGAAGTTCAAGACGTACAAAATAAATAAATAAATAAATAAATAAAGAGGGGGGACATTAAACAAATAAGATTTAATTCCGAGTTGCAGTTGGATTTGGATACTTGATGGCTCTTCTCTCTGGGTGTCAAGCATGTACCGTGGGTGTGCTAAACAACATCCAAACATCCCCAAATCCCCCAGGCGCCTATTGAGAGGCTAAAGAATTTGAGAAAGTAACTGGCTGAGGAAAAAAGGAGTGCAGGATTGAAGGTTGGTGGGGAGGTTGAGAAGGGTGGAAAGGCGAGATATAGGGAGTGTGTAATGGGGAGAGAAAAATCAATGGGTACCCCTGAAGCAAATAAGAGCCATGACATCATCGTATGGCAAGGAGCACAGAGTGGGGTGGTGGCGGGGAGAGGAGGAAGGGCACCCACAGTCGCTTATTTTGCCTGCCGGGGCCCATCCGCTGGAATGGATAAGAGCCGAACAATGTGCCCTCCTTGAATGGGATCCCAAATCCCACAGGAGGGGAAAAAAAAACAAAACAAATCACCAATGGGAAAGTAGAAGGCTGAGGGAGAGATGGATAAAGAGACAGAGAGAGATGGAGAGAGACTCTTAAAAAGATGTGCACACAAAGCAACAAAGCATCCTGGGACATGTAGAGCAAGACAAGTAGAAGCCGACACAAAGCTGCTTTTGTGCCTACAGGCTGGTGGGTGGCTTGGAGACACCAATCTGAACTTCGTTCTATTTACATCCGAGCCTCTCCAATATATTGATTGGGTCATGTAATCCCTGAGACGATAAAGGGAAAAAGGATCAGATCTGAGTATGTTCGTTTGCTGGGGTCTACACGCCGGCAGTATGTGGGAGGCAAGAATGGTGCTTTATGTAACTCGTCAGGAGAGCTGAATGGCTTTGAGTTGCGATCAAAGTGGTGTTGGTTTGATAGAGACACGTGAGGCACGAAGGGATGTTTGGGGAGGCTCTGATAACAGCACCTCCTCACATAAAGTTAAAAAAAATGGCTTAATTGCACTCCTTGTCAAGCTGCGTTAATAAGTAAAGTCATAGGTTTCACTCTGAGGGCTCAAACTGTGCATGGAGCGTTTGAGACATTGGGTTGTTGTTTGCTTTTGAACAAGGAGCTTCCGTTTTTCCATGATTGCAGCACTCATGGTGAAAGCAACGATAAACAACAAAAATAGAGCACGAGGAAAAAGTTTTTCATCTTTGATCCTTTGATAACAAGAAAAAAAACAAGCAGGTTCCCATAACTTATACTGTTATAATTGTGGTGTGGAAAAGGAGAAAACTTAACAAAATTTCAAATCAACAAACAATCTCATACAATTTATCATCTATATTATTTGATGTTTACATACATCAGATGAAAAGACAGATATTTTTCGCTCGTTCTCTGACATTAATTGATATCAAACATTTCCTATTTTAGGTTAGTTAATTGAGTTAAGTGATGGGGTTAGGCTTTGTAAGTCACAAGCCCACTGTGGATGCACTTTAAGATACACCTAAAAAGACTGAGTGTGAAAATCTAGTTTAAAACAAGTCCTGTACCAACATATAGGTTGCAAGACCACTTAGCAAGGAAGAAGCAATGACTCTAAATGCAAATTAAAAAGCCTGAGCATTAAAAATCTACTTTTTGAGAAATTCAAAAATTCCAAAAATTATTCTAATAAAGCTAAAATTCAAGTGTCTGGCCATAATAAAAGGTTATTACAAATGAAGATAGAAAGGGAGAAACTTGCAAGGAAATTTCTAACAGAAACACATTGGTGAAGGTGTCTTGTTGCAGGAGGGAACTTTATAAAATCCAACCTAAAGTCAGTGAGTGCTTGAACTGAGTCAGAATAAAGCAACACAGCAATGCTACAAAAGTCAACAGCTCTGACAGAAAAATAGTCATCCTGCAAACATAGAGGCACTTGTATTTGAATGAGAATAATTCACCACTCAACTTCTGTGATGCTAACAGGTACTCAGTTACAGAGAAATCAGAAAAGAGTGCAGCAGGAGCTGTCCTTCAACATTTTAATGAATGCTTTCTATAATAGTGTAGCAGCATATCAAGACACACAGGGAACAGAGTATGAAACCCATACAAAAGTTTAAGAGATATTTACTGACTGTGGACTGTGACCGGAGATGACGCTATCATGCACAGACAAACCGTCAGAGTATGAGATAAAACTGTTCTCATACTTCTGTCAGAGAGCTTGTAGAATCTTGCCAAAATAGGCAGCCAAAATCTTAAGTTCCTCATCCTATGCACAAATGTAGAGGGCTTGAGAATACATTCAAATCAATCCTAACTGTGACAGAAGCTATTTGTATTGAATATTTTAAAGCCATTATGACAAAAAAGTGTTCTAAGAAACTGGTAGAGAAGATTAAAGACTGTTATGATGACAGATCTGCAACTTTGAAATATTACTTGCATCTTATTCCCAAAACATTTGATTTCCTGTCTAAAAATCTGTGCAGCAGGGCCTGACACAAGATTCCAATGATGGTTTCTGCATATCTGCTCCTTCCTGATACCTAAACGTGAGACTGTGTTCTTGCATTTTGAACTTTGTGGATTTGTGTCATCTGTTTTCTCCACAAGCCCATCATGGTGAAGTGGAGACGATGTGGCTTAGTATAAATCGTAATCCTATCTGTTTCACAACACCTGGAGGTTTACTGACATTCTGCAGGATCATATTATCCTAAACGTTTAGTCTGACTACTGACAACATCTATGGCTTTTCCTTTACCTTGATGGATTCTGGCTTATTTTTTGTTCAGAAGGTTGCACTTTTTTTTCTTTTTTTCAGAGGGCATTATGTAATGGAGGGATTGTAAACCATCCTTGGGTAGTTTGACTTCTAACACTGGGGTGTATTTAGAAAAAAAACTTGTGAGTTGATTAAAATTCCAAAGTCATAAAAGGGAACAAATGTAACAACCTCGGAACACAGAACACGCATTTTAAAACCCCAAAGATTTGTTAGTATCTTTAGAAAAAGGTCTTCTTTTAGAGAAGCAGAACAGAAAAGAACCATGCAAACCCTCTGTCGGCTTTGGTCCAGACAGCACCAGATTTATAAAAAAAGCTGATATACGACAAAGTGTTTCTGATACCTTAGACTCAATCAAAGTTCCCAGAACTTTTTAATTTCATTAAACTAACTGAAATGTGTTTACACATTTAATAAGATGCCAAGTTCTAGACTGAACGACGGCCACTCCTAACTTATTTAAGGGCCGTACCAGTATTCTTATAAATGTGGCTTTTGTTTAAGGTAGTAAAAGTTTGCTGTTAATAAAATAGTTCTACCCGTCCCCTGTCTTATATATATTTCTACTAGTTGGTACAGTTGGATGGTAGGTCCATTATAACCAATGTTTGCTGTATACCATTTATTAGAGGCCCACTGATAATCTCTAAGGGAACCAGATAAAAGTGTCAATTTTCTACCCATTCATTTACCAACTTAATTTCTTTAAATTTAACAGGTGCTTCTTTGTGAATATTTATATTTAACTTTAGGCTTCAATGTCAGGCTGGATCTGTAACACACTGTTTTTGCTGACACACTTTAAAATTAATTTCACAAATAATGAGTGGAACTGAATCCGTGATCTTTAGGTGAAATAACTTGACTGATATAAATCATCATGAGTACATTATGCAGATTATTCTTGTTTAAGTATTCTATCTAAATTATTAAAACTTTCGATGGTGTTTTATTGTTCTCCATATGTCTATATTTCAATATTTTAATGAAAAAAATTATAAATGTTTTAGACAAAATGATTACAACTATGTTTTGGTTCTAAATCAAAGCTTTAGCCTTTTATGTGTGTGGGACATAATGCTACTTCAAGCAATAATAAGTTATTTTTAGGATTTTTATTGAGAGGGCTACCAATTTGTTGGGGGGGGGCTGTATGTGAGTCTACCGGGGGTTTTTTCACCCTTAAAAAAAACGAGTATGAAATTAATGTTCCACCGGACTAATGATGGAAAATTAGTAGGAGAAAATAGTCCAGCATTTGTCTCCAAATTGAGTTTTGAACGAAGGAGTTTTGTGTTATCAACTGCCATCACGTCTGTCTGAAGCTATTAACTAAAGAAATCTCTTGAGGCGTCAGCCAGCATGTAGAAACTGTATTAGCTCATTAGTTCAATGTGTCTTTGTGGCCTTACATAAAAAATAACTAACTATTGAAATCAGCTTCTTTGTGAGTGGATAGTCTGTGGTGTAAATGTCACCAAAGTCTTTTCTGAAACAGATACTTGCTTTAAAACTAAGAGAGAAAGGAAAAAAATGATACGACTATGATGAATGATTTTCCGCTTTCAGACTCAGCAAAGCAAAATCCAACAGCCAACTTCACAAAAAAAAAAAACAATAACAAAAAAAACAAATGAAAAATCACTGCTCTGAGCACAGTGACAAAAAAGAATGAAAAATTTCTCTCCTTTTAATACTTCTTTTACAAAACACTTCATAGATTTATTTCTTCAAGCCTCTGGGGAATATAAAGAATAAAAGTCTTTGAGAAGTTATGAGATATATACATTTGTGAGTGACCACCCCGTGAGTGCAAATGAATGGCTAGTAGAGCTAAAACTGGAAGTCAAGCAAATACTGACAATTTATTCTCATTCAAATCTATTTAAAAACATAACATAAGAGATGAAAACAATTTGAAAACTTTTTTGTAAGCAATCTATTAGGGTTGTCAAAAATATATTTATACTCTGGAAAAGTAAGCTGTATCCGGATACAGAACAAAGTTCTTATGGTATAGATACTGAACACAAGTGCTGTTTCATATTTTTACCATTGTTAATTTTAGATTTCTGAATTATTGGCACATTAAAAGAAAAGTACCCGAGATATTGTCAAATTGTGTAATATTTGGCCTATTTATTTTGCATCTATTTGCACGCTTATCTAACTTGTATCTGTAATCTTCTGAGAGCATGTTCCATGGTGAGATTGGACAATGTGAGTTTTTCATAATGAAGTATTGATGCCTTCAACTGCTTGTAACTTTTTAGCACATCATATTTAAAATGATATTGAATATTAAATATATTTTCCTTGATATCAATGTGGAGTTTGAAATATTTTTATCGTCACAACCCTGCAATCTATCTAGCATAGCCAAGCTTGCCTGAGTAAGGAAAGAATAGTTGAAAATAATAAATTGTGTTATTTTGACATTTTAATGTCACAATTCATTTCAAAATATTATTTTCTTACACTACTTAGTTCAAATGTAATAATTTTGCTATTGTATTAGATAAAGTACCACTGCATTTCTCTAAGTAGCATCAAAACAACATATTTATTCATTTTGGTCAAATCAATACAATCTCAATATCGAAATAAACAAAATAAAAGCTTCAGAAAGACTGCAAAGAATGCCCATGAAAGAATCCTGTTAAAGAATATGATAATCATTTTTGCCATGTTTAAAAACCTCTCCAGTCTAACATTTTAGAAATATTTGTTTAAAAAAAAAAATATATAAAACTACATAAACCTCATAAAAGTCATGCAGTGAAAAAATGCTGCAATCATACTTTAATCTATGATGAAATATCAGAAATGTCCTATCACGGTTATTGTGTGATAGGACTTTATACTGAATCATTGTCCACCCCCTTTCCTGTCTAATTTTTGTTTTACACTAGAAATTTCCCTTTGGAAAATGATTTTTATTTAACAAAACTTAATTTAATTTCAAAAGATTTGGTAAAATCCAAGCCTTAAAATCTAAATACTATTTTTAAATGAACTTTCACAAATTTCTTGAAACCAAATTTTTGTAAGTAATTAAATATCCATTGTTTAACTAGCATTGAAATTAAATGTCCAAGTGAGCAGACAGCTCAAGCTAGAAGAGGCTTCAAGATAAAAGGGCATCCAGCAAGATTTATGAAAAAGGCAAAATTTCTTTAAGGATAAAAATGCTAAACATGCAATTTAGCATGTGGATCATTTGTGGAGCTTATTGATGCCTGGAGAAGCAATTATCATTACATAGAACTTTCCTACTATCACTAGTTTTTATCTTAGTCCTAGTATGATTATGAAGATGTGGAAAAGTTTATTCAGCTTATATTGATTAGCGTTTGTCTTTCAAGCAATTTTGATAGAAATTATTGTTTTTTTTCAAAGGTCATGTCACATAAATACCACATTACCTCAAACAGGCCTCAATCCACCAACCTAACTTCCACAAAACTAATAGTTTTCCAAAACGTTATCCTCCTTTTTTGAGGGATATTAAAAAAAAACAAAAGAATAAATAAATGCATATAAAGGTACAAGAATACACTGTACTTTCAAGTTGTGAAATATACACGCAGCACACGAATGCAGAAAGCCAGCAGTGGCTTTAGCTGTTTATGTTCAAGCTCAGCATTTTCAAGCTAAAAACAAATCTAAACTGACAACAGATCCCAGAATCAGTAACTTCAATACAAAGGGGTGTTAGTGATGAGAAAAATAAAACAATAAAAAAGAATTATTTTCAGTCTGGATAAAGATTCAGCAAAACCTTGTACCACAGATAAAACAACGCATTTGTGTCTTTTGTTACATGCTGATGAAAAGGAAATTGTGCATATCATTAAGAGCTAAAAAAGCAAACTCCCTGAGGCTTCCTATGTAGACATCTGGTATTACCATAAGCACTTCATGTCCCCAAAGGGGAACTGGAGGAAAGATTTTTAGCAAATTCTCACTTGCTTTAGAGTGAGCACGTCACCCCCCCATCATGATCTTGGTTATATCAATCCATCATCTTGCTCTGTTATTTTACCCTCCCTTTCATCTTGATTTGGATCCTATATTTCCATTACTTGCATATCAAGTTTGCTTGGTAGAAATACACTCAGATTTATCTTTCTTGGAATAACAAGCTGTTCAACAGGTCTTTCACTTTACCTTTATTAAAACATATTTTCATAAGTCTTTATAAGCATATTTACATAATTTCCCTTTGAAAAAGGGAAATTAAATAAGGGACTTGTACACCCCATATACAGTAGTGCTCAAAAGTTTACGTACACTTGTAAAAAACATAATGTCATGGCTGTCTTGAGTTTCCAGTAAGTTCTACAAGTTTTACTTTTCTGTGATAGATTGATCGGAACACATACTTGTTTGCCACAAAAATATATATATAGAGTTGTGTCAATCAAATTAGCTTCATGTCATGGCCTCTTCACTTCTTGTAGGTGATTCTGATTGACTAAAGCTGTTGAGATTCTCATGAGCCCATTAAAATAGGGCTATTTTTTTTTAGCTTTTTACAGCACTAGTGGCTCGTTTTTCTGACAGTAGGCTGACAGGAAAGGGGTTATGAGAGAGGGGGAGAGACATGCGGGAAAG
>JAUZNJ010028210.1:0-16236 GCA_034780135.1 Jordanella pulchra
TAATTATGTAAAGCACTTTGAAATGCCTTGATGCTGAAATGTGCTATACAAATAAAATTTGATTGATTGATTGATACAGGGCATTCTGGAAGAAAACCAGAAAAGAGCACTAAAAAACAGACCCATGCAGAGGTATTGAAAGATTCACTACATCCAATCTGATTTAGCTTAAGCTACTGTATTTTACAATGAAGAATAGGCAAACATTTCAGTACATAGTTATTGCATAAATTGTGCTTTACTTTGTGTCAGTCATGACACGTCCAATTAAAATGTATTAAGAAGTGTTTTGGCTATATGTGACAAAATTGGCAAAATGGAAAGGGTAATAAATTAATTTAGATTACGCAAATAACATTGTAAATTGTAGAAATCAACAAAATGTTAAGAAAAAAAACAGTAATGATAGGGGCTAAAAGGTTAAAACGTACTTCTTCCTATAGGTCTGAATCTAATGGAAGACAAAAATGTTAGGACACATTTATTAGTGACAGAGACAAGAAGAGGGGGTTTGGCTGAGTAAGCGTGAGACAGTCCATCATCATACTGCCCCAGATTTAGAACGTCCACTGAGAGACTGATGGCTGCAAGCAAAAGATTACATCTTGTAGTGCAAAGAATGATTAAGAAACAAGCCAGAGATTGTAGGGAGACCACACACCACATGGGACTGTGGTTAATAGCCATGCTTCTCACATGCTGCCGCAGTATGCTATTCTGTAATGATAAGTTACACTTCATGCATTAAGGGATCATTAATCCAGCAAACTGTAACTCTGACTGAATCATGAATGCGATGAAAAACCAAGAGCTTTGAATATTTCATTCTAGAGCTGGGCAATATTTTAATATCAATATATATAATGATATGGTTTAATTCCATGTTGGTGATATGACTTTTACACACATTTGCAATATTTCAATATACATCACAGTGTATAAAGATAGCATTGTTCACTGACTGATGTTCCAGGTTTTTATGTAGTTTTATGTGTTTTTGTTTTTCAATGCTAATATTTATTGAATGTTATGTTGGAGGATTTTTATAAACATTGCAAAATATTTGTCATAAGTTTGTATAGACATATAGGTATCGACCGAAATTAAAAAATGTATTGTGATATAAATTTTGGACATATAATCCAGCCCTATTTCCTTCCAGATTATTTTTATAGTGGCAAAGTATATAATGTATTCAAGCTGCTTTTGAATCTGCGGTTAACGTGACACCATTCCAGCTGATATAACTCATTTGAAACAGTGCCCTTTATTCCCACATTTTTCCTTAAGGGAACCTGTGTCATTGTTATCAATCAGACCATCAGCATCTATTACTTATTCAGCCAGCCGTCATCTTTTGTCTGAAATCATTCCAGCCTCTGTTCCTAAGACCTTTCCCTGCCCCACTGTGGCCCATCTGTTCTCTTGTCTAACGAATACAGCCTAGCCCTCAGTTTCTTTCCCACACAAAAGGCCCCCATACCAGCTGTCCAGCTCGTATAAGCAGTACAAGGTGCTACCCCATGAGTGTTTACTGTTCTCTACTCATTACTCATTACTGTTCTCTAGCATCAGTGAATCAGCAAATTACAGGTCTGTTTGTTAGATAATTTATGGAAAACAAGTATTTTCTAAAACTATAAAGAAGAGAAATTATTACAATAATCAATTCATGAAATGTTCATTATTCTAAACACTTATTTTGCTACCCTTTATTAAATATTGATGACTGCATTTACTATGTTGTGATTCCAGATTTTAAAAAAAACTACTTAAGACTGTTCAGAAGTTGTTAAGGCATCCTTAGCAATCCTACATTGCTTTTCCTTCAACGTTGCCAAGATAGCTCTAATATTTATTTAAGAAGGAAGTTATCTGCCATGCCAAACATGTGCTTAAAATAGCTAAGAGTCTTTGACGTAGGTTATAAATAGAGAACAGGAAGAGGGTTGTATGCTCTGAGGCAGCTTTTTTAATGGCAATGGCAAACTGGTGCTTCTATGAAGACTGCAGCCAAAAGCTTTACCTATCAATAACAATCATGAAATGCCCCCGAGTTTGGTCATCCTCCTCATCCAGTTCTGAAAAAATACATCTTAAAGGGAAAGCAAATCCCTTTTATGAGGATCAAAGGAATTACAGTGAAGGTTTTTATATCTGTTGACACAGAAGAAGGGTTGGATCACTTTTCAGTGATGACAGATCTCTCTTTCCATTTCCTTGAGCTTGGTGCTGAATTACCAAAACATGTTTTTAATGTGTTAAAAATAATCCATAGCAAATAATTAGAGAAGGGAAGATTTGATTAAGATGAAGCAAATAAATGTTTAAAATTTGACTAATCATGGCATTACAAAAGGATTCACACCCCTCAAGTTTTTTTCACATTTTGGCACATTTCATCATGAAACTCTAGTCGATTTATTAAGCTTGGTGGTTTCCTGCTATCCAACCTGAGATGGAGATTAATGCAGATCAATTACCAGAGGTGGGGACTGCACCATTACTTCAGTAATACTTTAAGTATTCTTACTCTTACTTGAGTAAAATCATTAACTACTCCATCCTGCACGAGTTACTTTACTGAATGAAGAACAAAAATGTTTTCACTTAAGATACATCCAACACATATCGTAAACGTTTCACTAAAATGTGGATTATTTTTTGTAACAACCTTTGTTGTTTTAGTGTTACGTTTATCTGCTTAGCCTTGAATAAGATGTGGAGGTCAGAAAAAGTATATATTGTCACTCATGGCATTTTTCCCGCTTCTATTCTGCTTCTTTTCGTTTTCCAGTTATTTATTGCATTACTTTATTTTAGTTGTTAAAATACTACAATTAACAGATAAATCAGATGTTATGATCATTTACGAAACACTCTCTTTTTACTAAGTACTTCTTTACACTTGTGTAATTTCTTGAAAGGTTACATTTTACTTTTACATATGAGTGAAAATAAATTAAGGTAGCTCTACTCTTAATTCAGTGAAATTTTGGTGTACTCTACCAACCTCTGGAAAAGACCACAGGTCTCTTATATTCTTCAGGGGTCAATGCTCTGTTTGCTGGCCATCATAGCTTTAGTTTGTTGGCATGTTTGTGTCTACATTAGATGTGTAAATCCAGAGTTACTTGTGTTTTCTTCAAACCTTAATTCAAATTTCATCAACTCTGACCGCTCTGGGTTTTGAGGCTTTCTCATAACATCACCTATAAAGTAAATACATATACAATAGAAATATCTTTTAGAGGGAATATTCAGTTGTGCCAGAAGCATAATGAAAGAAAATCACAGCATGCAGCGTTACACAAAGCTAAGAGAAAATAGGAAGTAGAAAAAGTAAGAAAAAGAAAATGTGCAGTTATGGCCATATTTACAGCTTAAGAATAAAATATTGACTTAATGAAGACAAATATAAAAAAATATGCATGTATATTTGCGAATAAAAACAAACAGACTTTAAAAAACTAAATGAGCAAATAACAGTTTAATTACATTGTATTATACCTCAATGTTTGGGGGTTCAGGTGGAAATCAGAGCTGCTGACTGGTGAGGAGGAGGAGGAGGAGGAGGAGGAGGAGGCAAACAATCGGGCTGGAGTGGGTGCTGTTATTTCTCCCGACAAACAAACAATCTGAACGGACTGGAGTTGCGACGCAAGCCGCTGCTGCCGAGGCGCAACAAGCCTCGGAGAAAAACACCTGACCTACTTAACCTTGATTACAGAAACAACGAATTGTTATTTTCGCAGCCCTGGAGGTTATAATTTAACCAGAGCCCCGTAACGACTTGAATTAGGTGACATTTAATATGTCTATATTACCGTTCACCCCTCCGATTGTTAAGAGGCTACTGGGCTGGAAGAAAGGAGAACAAAACGGACAGGAGGAGAAATGGTGCGAAAAGGCTGTCAAAAGTCTGGTAAAGAAGCTGAAGAGGACGGGGCAGCTGGAGGAATTGGAAAAGGCCATCACCACACAGAATATCAACACAAAATGCTTAACTATACCCAGGTAAAATCACTGGCAGCGAACTCGCACAAGTAGCTCGAGTCTAAGTAGCAGCTGATGTTGATGACAGCTAATGTTAGCCCACAGCTAAGGAGTCAGTCTGCTAGTTAGCATGAGCTAACATTAGCGGTTGAATGTTACCAAAGCAGGTTTTACTTTACATATAAAACTTAACTAATATTTAGCCAGTCTATCAACTGAAAATGGTGTAAAATGTTTAAAGTTAAATTATAGCTCATCGTTTTAATTTTAACTGGCAAAATTGTCTGACATATTTACAGATAACTTAACACATAACTCATCAAACTATTTAAAAAAATTACACATCTAGCATCTAAATAAAATCAATTATTATTGTCCTTTTGAGGGGCTAGAAGACATGGCTGGCTTAGGCTACACTTGTAAATATTTTTATTTCATTTTCTTTTAGTCTGTTTATATTCAGATATGCACTGTAGGATCAGTACATCGTGGTTCTCCAGTGTCAGCATTTTTAAACGTGTATTGTGCTTTGCTGCAGTTCATCAACTACTTTATAAACTTGTCCTGGGATCATATATGTTATAACACACAGGGTTAGTAATCTTGCATTGCAGAGCTCCAACTCAGAGAGGCTGTTCAGACTGAAGTGTTTGCATTTTGTGTGGTTGTTATTAAGGTCTGAGCTTTGGATTCCCTTTAAGGGAAACTGATCTGTCTTGGATGGTAGATTGGTATGCATTTTGTTGGGTTTTTTTTTTAGTGGACCCTACCAAAAGAGCATAATACTAACAGGTTCAATACCTCCAGCTTGCTATTTCTCACTTGAGTGGAGACAGTGCTAACGTTAGTGGTACAAGTTATTATAATATCTACATGGAATGCAGGACATTGTTGAAAATTAGACATTGCCGTTCAATTAAAACCTTGACTGAATGCCCAAACGATATAAGCTTTTTTTTTGCCTCTTAATCCACTGGAGAAATTTAATCTGAGCATCTAATATTGATATCAGATATTGGTCCGATATCAACAAAAGAAATATTGGAATGTATCTACCTGCATCTAAAATCTCAGATATAAGAAACACTATGCTTCTGTTTAAGTTTATGTAACCTACATAATAAATGGGTCAGCTGTTTTATACCTATTGCTGTTTACTTTTGTTCTCTGTTTGAGTAATATCACTTGATCAACCCTTTTCTAATATTCCACACTATATAATGAATGATACATTATATGTGATATATATATGTGATTTTGTGCTGATGTCGGGTCAATACTGGTATTGGTCAGACTCAAAGCTTTAGTAATGGTATCAAATTAGAAATGAAAAAGTTGCACTACCCCTTGGGAATTCTAGGCTGGAACTTGTTTTCCACTAAACAAGATGGATGTCTGGCTAAATCTGTATATTGTGACAAAGCAGAGGCAGGTCACAGAACGGGGAAGAGGGAAGTATGGATCCTACAAGTTACTGGTGAAACCACCATTGCAGTGTGACCCTTTTTTGTAGTGGTTACGGGGTAGTGTTTTACCACAGTGTTTTAGTCAAGTTTTAGTTTAGTTTTTTGTCATCAAATGTCTGTTTTATCCATTTAATTTCCCTTGTTAAGATGCAACTTCTATCTAAATTATTTTTAACCTGTGTTAAATGTCAAATGGAAATTTTGCACAAAGTTGGTCTTAAAACTTTAATTTTTAAAAGAATAGTTGTGTTTTTTTTACTGGTTGCAACAAAGGGTTGGTCATTTGCCAACATGCTCTGCATTCACCAACAAACATTTCAAATCAGAACTGCCAGAACACATTATGATGTTGTGGTTGTATGTTTTAGGTCATTAGATGGACGTCTGCAGGTGTCACACAGAAAAGGTCTTCCTCATGTGATCTACTGTCGCCTGTGGCGCTGGCCAGACCTGCAGTCTCATCATGAGCTGAAAGCTGTAGATCACTGTGAATTTGCCTTTCACACTAAGAAGGATGAAGTGTGCGTCAACCCCTACCATTACCAGAGGGTAGAGACACCAGGTGAGTTTTTGTATCGCTATGCCCTAAAGTTACCTAAATTCATGTAGCAAACCATGAGGGGAAGTCTTTTGTACTTTTCCAGTTTTGCCGCCTGTGTTGGTGCCCCGCCACACCGATATTCCTGCTGAGTTTCCACCACTGGACGACTACAGCCCATCAATACCTGAAAATACCAATTTTCCATCTGGCATTGAGCCTCAGGGCAACTATATACCTGGTGAGAGATACTGTGCCTCTAATTCTAAACTGTCAATTTTCTTCAATTGAACAAATTGTGGGTATGAATTAGCTCTGTAATAGAGTAAGATGTGGTAGAAAACTTATTCAAGCATCTCTTGACACTAAACATTGAAATATCTGTCACAAAATGTTATCAGCTGTTTGGCAAACTGTTTTGGTTTTTCTCCAAAAGCATAAAAAAAGACATTCTAGGCTGGAAAATGTAACATTTGACAGGTTTTGGATGTTAAATGTGCTGTATTTTGCAGAAACCCCCCCTCCAGGGTATCTGAGTGAAGATGGTGAGACAAATGAACACCAAGTCAACCACAGCATGGACACAAGTGAGCCTCATCACTGTATTCACCACCTGGGGCCCGATTTTCTAAATATCCCCTCATCATATTCATGATCCAACCCTGCTCTCTGTTATAGGTTCACCAAGCCTTCCGCCCAGCCCTGTGTCACCCACCAACAACAATCCTAGTAAGACACATCAGAAAGCCTGTTTTCTTGTCTTCTCATTGTCCTGTGTCAAAAGAAATGAAACCGGGTGTCAAAATACAGATATTTACTTACATTATTCATTTATTTTGTGTTATGATCTTGAATAAGAATTAAAACTGTCGGTGCCAGCAGACGTGGTGCAAGCATTTTTGGGCGATCAATGGCTCCAACTCAGTGTAGTTCTATATCGTAGGATCAGCGTATTAAATCAATTGTAACTCAGTCAATACCAGACCTTTCATGCATTTGTGGTGCAAAACTTAAATACAGCTAGAATAAAAATGTTCAGTTTATTCCAATATTTTGGTGGGGTTAAAAATAATCGAATTTTAAGATTTGATTTATGTATTTGCAGAGCATACAGCCACTCACATGGTCCGAAATGTTTTTCTATTTATTGTTACGTATGTATACATTAAACACACATACACAAGTATGTATATAAAAAAAGATGTAAAGATACATAAATTTCACTTCACAATTCCAATTATGCACTACTCTGTGTTGATCTATTAAAAGGCCATTTAAATAAATTAAAGTCTGTGGTAGTTATGTGATATAAAGTTAAGACACCAAGGACTCTGAATAGTTTTGTAAAACTAGTTGAAAGTGCAAACTTTTGCTCTGCAGATACCACATAATGTGTAATTTTAAACATGCTCCCTGGTTGGAACACATAGGTTTTCTTTTGCTTTTTATATTTCTAAGTTAAGCTGTTACTGACCCATAGTAAAAGATCATTTTCCTCATTGAGTAACTATAGCCTGCATCTCCTAATAGCTTTTTTTCCATCAATCCAGACGTGCAGCCGGTGACATACTGCGAATCTGCATTCTGGTGTTCCATATCTTACTATGAGCTAAACCAGCGTGTTGGAGAGACCTTCCATGCATCTCAGCCCTCCCTCACAGTGGATGGATTCACAGACCCCTCGAATTCTGAACGCTTCTGTCTGGGTTTGCTGTCCAACGTTAACCGGAACTCAGCTGTAGAGCTCACACGCCGACACATCGGTACGACTTTTTTGTTTTCTTTTTTTAGCCAAGTCTTTGCTTTTCATCTTTGTTTTTGAAGGAACCTGTATGTTGTTTGCTGGGCTACAGTCTTTTCTCCTCCTTTTCCAGGACGTGGGGTTAGGTTGTATTACATTGGAGGAGAAGTATTTGCAGAATGTCTTAGTGACAGTGCCATCTTTGTTCAAAGTCCAAATTGCAACCAGCGATATGGGTGGCATCCGGCCACAGTGTGCAAAATACCTCCAGGTCAGTGTGAAACTGATGCACATGACATTAAAAAGTAATCAGAGGTGTAATTCAATGTCCTCCACACATTGAACAGCTGAAGGAAGATATATAAAATAATATGTATCCTTTTGGCATATGCATGTAGCCTAACCTTAGAAAAAAATCTATCCATTGTATAAATGCCTTAAAGTTTTAAATTTTGCTATGAAATCAGAATTCTGCCAAAAGGACATGATAAATAACAATATAAGAAAATGTATTTTAAGCACATGTACATTTTGGTATACGTTGCTCAACCAGAGGTCTATTTTAAAGAATTTGAATTAAGACATTCCAGGATAAGGGAAAAAGCCTGGTTCAATCTAGCATAAAGGGTCTGTTTGATTTCAGCAGCTGTGTTGTATAAGGACCCGGTCTACCTGGACTGGGTCCTTCTAGGACCATGAAGGAGACCCGAAAAGTTTTGCTATAGATTCCAACAGGTCCAGTCTTCTCCGGTTTTCCCCGCCCCTCACTCAGCGTACATACACAAATCAGGCAAAGTACACGATTATTCTCCAACAGCTCGTTTTCACAGGACAGGGAGGGGCTGCTGGTCAGACAACAGAACTCTGGAGGATTACTCAGATGCATGAACCAAGAAAGATAGCCCTTTGTGTGTGGTTCTGATGAAGGAATAGCATAACATGTTTAAACACTCAAAGAAGTAAATAATACACCATATAGGCGCTTCAAAGAAAAACGGGTGAGAAGTATTGTCAGCCACTGATTTAGCAAATTCTCCGTCTTAATAAGTTGAGAAAGGTCTTTGATTTTCATTGTAGGAACAGCTTAACCATGAGTGAGAATGGAAAAAAGAAAATCCAACAAACCAAATTGTAGTTTTAAAAAATAATTTATTTGTAAATTATAATGGAAAGTAATAGGGCTGCAACTAACGATTATTTTGCTAATCGATTCATCTGTTGATTATTTTTTCGATTAATAATCGGATGGTTCCTGGGGAGATTATCAGTGGTCTGGTATGTCTTCCATTTTCTTCCAATTTCTCCCACAGCTGATTTAAATCACACCAACCTGCTTGCATATTGTAGTTTCACCCTTCCTAGCCTGCGGCAGGTCAACAGTTTTCTTCCTGGTGTCCTTCAACAGCTCTTTGGTTCTGTTCATGGTTGAGTTTGAAGTCTGAGGCCCAATCCCAAACTCCCCCCTATGCACTACCCCTTCGCCCTTGGGTGTCACTCCCAGTGAAGTCACATTTGCAGTTTTGGAGGGTGTTTTGATTGAAGATGGTGGGTATAAATGAGAATGGGACTGGAAAGCAGTCGTTGCTATGGCAACACAGTTATATGCTTATCTGTAGCTCTGTGGTGCAGTTTGACATGGAATCAAACATTTGCCCCTTTCTTGAAAATAAATTAATACACTCAAATAATACTATTCCTTTGATTTTGGAATTGCTTACGTCTTTTTGCTTCGTTTCAACTTGTCGTTTTCTTTTAGTGCGACAGAAATGCAGCAAACTAGTAGAACTTGCATTTAAATGCAGGTGTTTCCTCTGCCATTAGGCCAGTTGCACCTACTGCCAAATTCCAGCACTGATGCAGACTTGCTATTTAAGAGCTGAACGGTCCACTTGCCCTACCCCACTGCATGGTTTGGGACAGCCCTTAACGTGACAGAGCCTCCACAGGAAAGCGCAAAAGGAGGGTAGGAGTAGTGTTAAGGGGACGGTTTTTGAATTTGGCCTTACTGAATTTATGGTCAACTATTGTTTACACAGATAAGTTCTTCAAACAGCTGCCATTATTAAAGCTAACAGGTGGAAAACAGAAGAGCCTCTTAAAGAAGTTACCAGCTTGTAAGGGCTAAAGACTTGTTTTGTTATGGCCCAAATGCTTATTTTCTTCTACAATTAACAAATAGATTCTTTAGAAATCCTAAAATATGACATCCTGAATTTTTTTCTCATTTTGTCTCTCGTGGTTGAAGTATACCTATCATTAAAATTACTTCTATGATCTTTCTTACTAGGAGAACTTGTACTACTGAATCTCCAAAGTTCCCTGTCAGAGATATAGAAAAATTACATCAGGTCTCGAAAATACTTTTTTTTTATACACCGATTATTTGGTTTGGAGTAATGCATTTACATTTAGGGAGCCTATGAATGTTCCTCAGAGTCACTCTGAGTACGTTTGAATGTAGGAGGCTCTGAAGTTAGAGTATTACCTGGCTTATAATGTTCTACCCAAACTACATTTATTTAATCTTCGCAGCATTAAGTCTCAACACATTTTAACAGGATGCAACCTGAAGATTTTCAACAACCAAGAGTTTGCTGCCCTTCTGGCTCAGTCGGTCAACCAAGGCTTTGAGGCGGTTTACCAGCTCACCAGGATGTGCACCATTCGCATGAGTTTTGTGAAGGGTTGGGGAGCTGAGTACAGGTAAGTATTTGGAATTGTCTTCATTTCGCTAAAATAAGTCAGTTTCTCTTGCAGATTCTATTTTTCAGTAACCATTACTTTGTTTTTTTTTAAACAAGGACTCAGTCAGAGTTGTATAGTCGAGGTTCAACCATTTCCAGCTTCACAATGCAGACTAATCACCTGAGGGTCTAATCACCTGGTTAATGAACAGGATGAAGGAAAACAAGGCAGGGTTTTTACTTTCTGGACCTGGATTATACAACTCTGGACTCAGTTAAATGTTTGGTTATGGTATACAGTAGGTGGTCAAAAATATGAAAACATTTAGGATGCAATAAATCTAACAGGGGCTTGACGTCTGTTGTAGGAATTAGGTTGGCTTCCTCTTTTACCCATTTTTTCAGAGCACTAAACTTTGTAATTGTAAGGTGGATTATCAGAAGTTTTGTAAATTTAAATCCTTGATTTAAGACATATCCTGTGTCCAGTGTTTGAAGTCTTGTGGATTTTTTGGGGGAGAGAGATTTTATGTAGTCTCAGTGATAGTAAATGATATATTTAATGAGAATTACATAAATAAAACCTTTTTAAAACTGCTGCTTATGTTCAGTCGGATGACGGGGGGGATGAAGCTGAAAAAGGGGAAGTAATGCATGCTTATGTTGGTGTGGAAGACATGAAACAGGAGGGTCGATTCCTTTGCAGAAGGGATCTCCACAAGACTGAGGATTTGTGGGTGTTGTGTTTCTGCTACCAAACACCATAGATGAAAACATCTCTTGTAAACACTTGAATGGCTTAGAGGCTCAAATGACTTGAGGTTTCACTGTGTGGTAATTCAGTTAAAACTACTGAGTAAGGTATGCAGTACATGCATCCATAAATTTCAGTTAACTATGACCTGTTTCACCTTTACTTTACATACTGAGCACTATGATGCAGTACTATATCTATAAGCCCACACTGATAATTGTCTCTATGCATCTCTACTCTGCAGACGTCAGACGGTCACTAGCACCCCCTGCTGGATTGAGCTGCACCTAAATGGCCCTTTGCAATGGTTGGACAAAGTCCTCACGCAGATGGGCTCTCCCAGCATCCACTGCTCCAGTGTCTCTTAGGAAGACTAGTCTCAAACATGCAACCAAATGCAAACCTTATAGGAAAAGTCCAACTGTTGTCAGTGATGAAGAAGCATTGTTCATTTGACTACAAGTTCACCTCGATGGAATCTCACTGAAGTGTTTATTTCTCTAATTCAGTCCAAAAACTGTAGATGCATTAAAACCATAGTGATGCATTTTTTTATATCTGTTACTTATTATTATTATTATTGACAGTTAATGAAAACCCAAGATTCAGTTTCATGGAAATTTTGACATAGACCTACATAAAAGGTATGTCCATGTGTCAGCATATGTGCTCAGTAATGGTTGGGAGTTATTTTGCATGAATTTCTACATTTGTGCAGCGTGGCCGAGAGTTATTTTACTGAGGTGTTAAGAAAGCTTGGATGCTTCCATAGTAACTTTTAGCTCATCAATAATGGCAGGTTGTGTGGTTTCTTATGTTTGTGAGAATACTCCATAGCCTTTTTTATGGAGTTTAGGTCGGGTAGGTTGGATAGCTAGTCATGCACAGGGAACCATGAGCTATTCCAACACATCATAGAAGCGGTAAAAAAAAACAAAACAGCATTCTATTGGCTTCTTAATGAATTACATTGCTGTCCAAACTGGACCTCAAAGCAGCTTTTTCTGTGATTCTCCAATGCTTGTCAACCGTGCGGCCCAAACCTCTTTTCCGAACAGATGACTTTGGATCACTGTTCGCCTTCTCTTTTTTAATTCCCTTTCCAGAAAATAACCTTCTAATCTCTCTTGTTGTCATTTGGCAAATAAATAATTAATCTAGTTAGTGGTTGTTGAAGCTCTGACTTCAGCTGCAGTCAAAACATTGTAAATCTGCTTAAATGTCCTCAACGGGTTTTGCTGTAACTCATAAACCATTTTCTACCACTTTAGGTCTTTCTTTTAAACTTTATATTAATATGCTATATAAAGTGGCCTTTTAATTACCAGATTTATTAGCAGATTATTGTGCGCAATCCTTCCACTGCCAACAGTGTCTTATTTAAGTTTTGTTTGAAACTGAGTTTCAGGTTGTCTCGAGTTGAAGAGATTGTGTACATTGAAAGGGTTTCAGTTTATAAAGTGAATTACCTTAATGAAGGTTTAGATGTAATTTTAAATGCACCTGTGTCTGCTTGGTCTCACATCTGCAAAAGCTTCAATATCTTCAATATGCTTTCATTTAAAATCATGATTCGTAAACAGCTATTTTGACATTTTATATTTAAGAGAGTTGACAATTTGGCTTTATTTTATATTTAAGAGAGTTGACAATTTGGCTTTATTTTATATTTAAGAAGATGAAAAAAAATTACCTAATCACTATATATAATGCTATGTGACCATCATCAGTGTTTTAGACTCTAAATAGAGGAATGTATAACAGGAAATAATGACAGGTATTCAGTCGTCCTTGTATGTAATTGTCATTTTAAGACACTACCTTCCCTATATTCATTTATTTATATATTTTTTCTAATTTATGTGATTGGTAGTTTGTCTACACAAAGAAAAACAAAGCACTATCGTTTCTGTAAAAAAAGAAAAATATATGAAATATTTTCTTCTGTGAAAGAGACATAGTAAGTTATTTTTGCATATTATGACATGGGAATATATTTTTATGATTTCCTAAATATGACTGTACATAAATGAGTTATAACTTAATGTAGGAAAAATGCTTGAAACAGTTAACCTGGCTGACCTCTGCTGTAGGGCTCACTCATAAAACTTCAATAACACCGTCTGGAACAGGTTTCTGTATTAAACATAATATCTCTCTTAACAGAGACAATATGGCAGAAAGTTTTCTTCAGAGGTGAATTGAATTTAGAAAATGAGAAGAACAGTTAACCTATTGTAAATCACTGTCCTTGTGGATAAACAACATACTTCCAGTGTTCACCACATCAACATTATAGTGATTGCTTGCTGTATCATGTGTCATATTATAAGGCATGTGTATTATTACGGTCAGTGCTCACTGTCTCTGATTCAACAGTGTACATCCTGCACTTCTGGTAAGCTGTGTTTCCATGTGATTTCTAACACTGGCATGGTAGTAGCCTATGTGCACTATTGTGAGGTATGTTGTTTGTAAGCATCTGTTAATTTTTGTAGTTGATTTTCTGTGTCAAGTCTTGCATAAATGTAGCTTTTTTTTCCTTTTGTCAATTGACTGACATGTTATAAATGTGAACGTTTATTAAATTGCTACAGAGGACTCTACTCAATGTTTCTTAAATCTTTAAATATTTATTTAAACCTGTCTCCCAATAAATGGCTGCCACAATTAAGATGGTGATGGAGGTAAATAGTCAAACCTGTGTGGAAACATTCAGTGTAGTTCAGAATTTATTTGGCACAGTGGCTAAGACGTGTTAACTGCAGGTGACTCATCTAACTCCTTAAATATATTTCAACTCATCATAGTTGTAAAACATTGCAATCATGTTCAGTTTATCAAAGTGGTTCAAAGATTTTCTAAGGATACATTGACTTTCTTCTAGCCACTCTTTCTTAATGACTAGATTTTTGGACTGGATGACTGATAGTCATGCTTCAGATTCTGCCAACATACCCTCCACAGCTCCTCCAGAGTATCACTGGACTCTTTGATTAAAGTTCTTCATAACCATTTTTCTGTTTAGATCGGTGGACATTTATTTAAAGAACTGTGTCTGTATGCACAAATTCCTTTAAAAAGCAATGCATTTGGTTCAATCCAACTGCATAAAGTATGAACTTTATATTGTTCTAATGCACAAAAACCCAGTAAGTTCCTAGTTTGTGGTTTCACAATGTGGAAAGGCTTAGTAATAACCTTTGCCAGGAACTTTACAGACTGAACAAACTACTTTATTGCAACTACTGATTTTATTTGCTGATTTTTTTTTTTCATTACTGCATATATTTAATCTGTCTGAACCAAATAGGGTAGTAAAAACACCAGTTGTGAGACAGTGTTCACAATAAATACATGAAAGTCACTATGAAACTAAAAAAAGATATGGTTTTGTTGATTCATCTGAATGCGCATTAAGTCTTTCATGGATAAGGCACATATGTAACGAAAACATATGTTTAAAGTACCTACAAACAAAAAATAACTCAAATGTCCTATGTTTTTCAACCGCTGTTACAACCTTCTATTGAAGATTCTGCAGAGCTAAAGCATATTAAACGTCCGAAGGGAAGAAGAGGGAGGACTGGGGCCACACAGCTTACCCTCTTAAATAGTATTTCAGTATACATCGTTTCATTCTAAGAATCACAGACAACTATTCTTACAGTGCCATCTGTAAGGAAATCCACTTTCCAAGTATGATCAGAACGTCAACAGGCAAGTGTGCAGACCCCAGAAAAAAGTGGGATCAGAGGGACAAAGGCTGAGATGCAGGTAACCAATTTTAGCTGTCTTCACCTGAAGATAACCCATCTATTTCATCTTCTTCACCACCAATAGCCATCCAAAAGGCTTTTGCCACCTGGAAAACAGAAAGGTTTTCAGAACAAAATTGATTCAATTTCATTTGAATCTTTCTACTTTAACCATCAGAAATCTGTGTTCATTCCCCTTCTATCTGTGGGTTATTGACACAAACTTCAATGTTTTTGTTATACTATGCAACTTATTCCCAAGGGCCTTTAGGCCCCTTCACATTGAGACTCCAAAAGCTTTCCAAAATTAATACGCAAGTGTTTTCTGAAGTTTCTATATCATGCTTTTTAAGCCTTTCAAATTCAACTATAGGAATTACAAAACAATTATAAAAAAAACACTGCCTTTGGCACTAGAGTAATCATTATAAAATAGCTGTTTTCTGAGTCTATTTTGTAAAATAGCACTGTGGGCATGACATTGATAAAGTAATAGCATTATAAGAGTTGAAATATTTTGCATGATATAGCTCCCTGTAATATAGACAGATTATGAACTCTATTGTCATTTTGCTCGTTTTTACACCATGAAGTAACATCATTGGTGCAAGGTACAATTTAGCATCATTTGGCTGCAGACAAAATGCATTGCTTCTTAGTTTTTATTTATTATTTTTCGTTAATATAAAAACTAGTCAACTGACAATGTTCTAGATAAATAGTTGTATTCTTCCCATGCTCAAATTAGTTGCAATAATGCGTTATTACAATTTTCCCCCAGTCTTTTCTGTGAGCTCTAGCATCTTAACCTCAAATAGCTGTGTAAATTAACAGACCATCCAAAAAGTGTGAATTTATTGCATCTAAAATGTGATATATACCATATAAGTTTACAAATGGTTTACTGCAAATATTTATATAGTGATTCAACAGATTGTTCATCTGCACTAAAGGGATTTTTTTATACTAAAAAAAATTTGTTTAAATCAATCATTCATAAAACAGGTTTCTTGTCATGTAGGCTTTGTGGTGCTTGACAGAAATTCTTTTAGAGTTGCCTATCCCTGAATACCTGAAAGATGCAAATCTCAAAAGTGGTGCATGTGTGAGCACAGATAGACCTATCAAAGCAAAGGAACCATGCATTTCAGATTTTATTTGCTAAAAAATATGAACTAAACATGGATTTGTTATCACTTTAGGTGACATGCTGAAGAGTCACTGTAATGAGATAAAAAGTTAAATATGTGAGATGAATACTTTTTTTTTTTTTTTTTTTTTTGAGGGTTTTACGGCACT
>JAUZNJ010028211.1:0-16235 GCA_034780135.1 Jordanella pulchra
ATAAACCTCTTAACTTTTTCCCAGTCTCTGTGTGGTGTTCTGCATGTGGGTTAGAGCACTTAAACCCAACATGACACAGAGCTTGGCATGTTTTTTTTTTAATATTTTTTGAAAAAAGTTCTCTCTAACCTGTTCTCTCATATCTTCCAGAGAAGAATGATAGAAACACATTTTTCATTTTGAGAAATTTTGATTAAACTGCCTTGAACACCTTTTATTTGTATAGCTTCATATTGTGAAATAACCATTGCATCATTTATCACACACATCTATAATGAATTGCAAAAACAGGCAATCATGGAAGGAATTAACATCTAGGCAAATGTTTTATTTTTGTTATTTTGGTTTCTGATCAAAAGCCTTAATTAGAGATGACACCTGTGCTGAGATATTAGCTATTTTAATAAGTGCAATAATCAGAGAGAAAATACAGTTACAAGTAGGTATGTCAGTAAAATATTTTCTTCTGCCTAATGTTCTACCTTCTTATCTCCACTATGTCTGTAAACTAAAATCTTTTAAACCCCTAAAGCTTGCCTGGCACTGCATCAAGGAGTTTTTTGAGTCTAGTATGCAGGCGGAGTTTTGAGCAAACACATACAAGTTTTGAGTCTGAACTGCATGGCAGTTGTGACCTGTAAATGAGCCACATTTCAACCTGTCTTGCTTAATTGTTCCAGAACTGATGTAGGTAGGGTGCTTGTGGCAGATGCTGGTGGTAAATGGTGAGGTATTTTTTAAACAGATGACAAGATTCTCACTCTCTCTCTCTCTACCTGCTGGGTCCCACATCCGTAAATGTTTGACGCACATAAAAAAAATCTGCAGAGTTCTGACTTGACTGCAGGAACTGTATTGTGGTATACATTGATGTAACTATACACTAAATACATGTAAGAATCTACTCAAGATGCATTTGAGGACCATTTTCTTTAGAATATGTTCAATGAAAATTGGTACCTACATACTTTTTGCAGAACATAATAAATCCTTGGAATCAGTGAAAGACAGCCAACTTGTTTGTTCTATTGGATAGGAGCCTGTGAAATTCCAGGAACCACTAGTAAACCTGTAGATTGAAGGTCAAACACAAGCAGATCTTGGTTATATGATAGAGCTTGGGTTCGAGGGACTTTGTACAAGAAAAAAAGGATTTTATATTCTATTCTGGATTTAACAGGAAGCCAGTGAACTGAAGCTAAAATAGGAGACAAAATATAACTTTTACAAATAACAATCACTTAAGATTTTAGCTTTAGAAAAATCACATCTATTATATAAAACAAACACAAGATGTCTGTGAAGGTTTTCAGTCATGGTCAAGTTGGGAAAGTTCAGTTTTGGCAACTGGACGTGAAATTATATAGAAGACGTTTCATCCATTCATCAGAGACACCTTTGAAGAAGACCAGAGCCACCTTTTGTTTATTTCCTTCCCTCACCTAATTCTTTTGTCACACCTACACAATATTTATCTCAGTAATCTCCAGCATCAGTTAGAACTGAAGAAGCCTCTTGGATGAGAGATGAAATGTCTTCTAGAAAACATCATGTACAGTTGTCTAAGCTGATCTTATCAAGCTAAACACAACACGAACTTAAATTGTCCTCTTATTTGTAATACTTAAATCAATACACATAACATGTTTATTCTGTTGGTGTTCTGTAGCTGGTTGGATTAAGTGCTATTAGCACACTGCTTGTTTGGCTTCAGCCTATAACAAATTTTTCATTTAGACTTTCTAATGGAGATAGCATCATCGTATTAAAGCCATTATCATCTATAAACAGGTACAACAACATCATAGAAAGCATAAAAAATGTATTCTACTACTCACACCCACACATAATATTTGAACCCCAAAAATGTTTATTTGTACAAAACAAAAAAGATAGAAATGTGTGTATGTACTAATTTCCAGCTGGCAGCACATTATCTTAGCAGTATTTGTTATTTCAATCTGAAAGTCAACAGTACTGATAAAAAAATAACAGTTTCAAATAGGATTTGATTAACGTGATTACTGATTGTGTATTATTTTACTTTAGGAAAAATGATGTATTTTGAAGTGTGTGGCCATGCAGTGTTTGCCATCTGTTAATGATTGTTTGCAATTGTAAAAACACTCCTCCTGTATTTGATACAAAAGACTCAATATCCTTAAGGCAGTGCCTCAGTCTCTGTGGGATTTTAAACTAGATGGTTGTTAGATTAACCTTATTATCTCACCAGGCTCATTTTTATGAGGAATTTAAATAACCCAAAACATTAAAAATGAAAGAGGTTTATATCACTTCTAATACTTTTAGGCTTTGTAGAATTGATCATCACCTGTTGCAAGAGCAGATAGAGCCAGCTGTTTGTGTTTGGGTGAGGCAAGATGGATGGAAATGTTAAAGTAAAAAAAAAAAAGTAAAATAGCTGCTTTTTGAAATGTTGAATTTGAAGTCAAAAGGTTACATAACTTTAACTAGAATTCTTATATATTTCTTTAAATTTCAAATTTCAGGCAGGCTAGCTTCCTACACTAGATGTCAAATAAGTGTAACATACACAAAAGAATATTGACATTTTACTAAGGCTAAGACAACTTTTTGTTAAAAGTAGTAATCAAACATATGATTTGGAAATAGATAAAAGTTTACCATGTAAAAGTAGATTCCATCCAGCTTTTATTTTATTTAAAAAGTCTTTATTTTTTGTTGGAAAGTAGCCAAAGTTCAATCCGATTTTATGAAGTGCGACAGTAAGCATGAATAAAAATGTATCATCACAAAGCCTCCATCAGCTTTAGAGTTGAACCGGTAATTCTTAAGTAGATATGCTTTAATGTAAACCATACCATTGAGAGCTGAATGAATATTTCAACCTTGTGGTAACTGAAACCCTACACACATTTCAACGATGTTTAGCACTTAACTATTTCAGCGGTATTTTATTACCTCATTAAACAATTTTTACTTTTTTTTTTTTACTTTTTTTTAATAAATACTATCATTATTACCCCCAACTTCAGGGCTTAGTGCTTCATTCTTTAAACCAAAGCTGTCTGAACGTCTTATCCTTTGTTGGTTTATTAGACTAAATGTAAAATAGGTATCATTTTTACATTATTAAATGTGAAAACAATGAACATGAAATAGTACTTTACAAGGCAGATAAGAAACTGTTTAAATTCGACTATCTACATGTGATAGCTTTCTGCCCTACAAAAGACAGTAAATGAACAGATTTGTTATATACTTGATCAAGCAATGATAGTTCTGATAAACATTCACCAGTAGGTCTGTTTTGATTGAGCTGGTGGGCAGATGTGAAAATATCCCTTTTAGCACATCCCTGTTTATCTTTAATATCAACAAAACTGTGTCCCTACACAATTCAAATCTGTCAGAAAACTTCACATTATAAATATGCAGACACACCCTAATGTTTTCAGCAAAAGTGTACCATGTGATGAAAATGTTCTGGATTTCTTCTTTGCATTTATATTCTGTTCTGTTACTTCACTCCACAGAAATATATAATGTGATTGTCAGCTTGTTGGAAATTATTAACGCCTCAGGACAGGTGGAGCTAATGGACAATCCGACTTTCCTTGCATAGTTATCTTTCAGTTCATACACCATGGTTGATCTAACACTGTTAGTCAAATAGCCATTTATTTTTTATGACAATCTCTAAAAGGAAAGTTAAATGACAAAAAAAATACACTGGCCAGTGTGCTTTTTTTTAAATTATGGGTTTTAAATTAAAAACGATTGTAACTAAATGTACACTAACAGGTGTCTGTCTGAAAAATATCCAATGTTCCATTGTATTGCTCAGTACTTAGGATTGGTCTTAAGTTTCCTCTGTGCCTTGCAACATAAGTCACAAGATCTCCCGATGGTGGAAAAAGAAGTTTCTCGCAATCCCTCTAGACACCCCACAGAGACTGACATCGTTCTCATCAGGCATCCAATGAGACGCCATTCCAGAATGCCAGATCTTTGCTTCAAGCAGCTGTTAACACAAAAAGACAGACACTATTTTTACATGTTTACATGTTTCAGTTTCTTTTTTAGCTTAATTATCTATGTCACAAAAATAAAAAATCATTGCATGGTAAGCAAACACTAAACAGTGTTTCTAATAGTGCTTAGGACCAATGACTTAAAAAAAATAGCACAGTGAACATTAGCAAGTGGAATAATCAAATTACTAAAATTAAATGTAATAACAAAATAAGAAAGCACACTCCACACTCATAATATGCACAATATCATTGTCTGCATTGTAAATCCAAAAACTGTGCGCAGGGCTCAGGTCAAAACCAAAGTCCCTCTGACAAACTTCTCTCTTACATTGTGAATAAAAATGCTGCAAATGCTTCCACATACTGTACGGTTAGTATGTTTTTTCACATTATCTGCTGTTTCATTTCCCTCAACCCAAATGTCTACTGCAACCCATAGATATATAAATATTGATCTCATCACCTGTATTTTTAATAATGGCTGTTGTATTTATTGTACCTGAATATGAGTATCACTGCCACTTTTATTTCTCATAGTGATTGTGTAGTCCAAGCTCAAGGATGCCAAACCTATGAGTAAGTCAAAATATTTGGTTGAAGGGTGTATTAACCTTTAATTCAGTACACCGTCTCCAAGTTTTTAGGGTGTAAGATAATCAAATATCTCATATCACCTTCCAAGCTACAAAAAAGTAGTCTAAAGGTAGCCTGGCCAAGCCAAATTGAGTTAGACAAAGTGTAATTAAGTCTGGTACACCCCCATTTACTACGGACAGATAGAGGTTGGACTTTACGATACATCACTCCTGTCTTTTTTTTCCTTTTTTAGTATTACAGCAAGATAGTAACAACAATAAAGCAATGTTTGACATGTTTCATGAATTACGAAATTACAAAAACTGAGTGCGTCTCTTTAGTTTTTGCGTCCTACCTATAGTTATTTGATTGTTCTAACCAGATGATTCTGCCACTGTGGGTCCCGCCTTTGATATTGAGCTCTGCAATACTGACCTAATGGGTTAAAGTAGAGTGTCCAGTGCCATTTTCACATTTATTTATTATTGTTTTTCAAATTATTATTTTATGGGCTCCTCTTTTGCCGATATAGCTCTTGGAGTAGATGTGCAAGAATTAGATAATAGGCCAACAAATTTGCTTTCACAAGGAGGCCATTATGGCTGTTATCATAAGGTTCCACATGGCATTGCCATTTTTGCATTTTCGGTTATATCTAAACAAGTTGGTCTCTGATGCAGCTCAGAACAGGGGTACAGTAAAAGGCCACCTGAGGAGCAGCAATAACAAGGAATTCAGATTAAAGCACTCCAGTTACATTTTATATAAACCACAACTAAATAATTTCAGTGGAAAAAGGAAGGATTTAAAAGCATGATATCCCACATTTAAATTATACTAATGGACTTACCTCTTACTTCAGGAAGGTGAACACTTAATACAGTATTTTATTTGATTATCTGAAATAGCTCCTTTTTATTATTAGTGGGCCAGTAAACTAACATGTACTTACAGGTTCAACATTTATCTTCAAGACAAAGTGGACTTTTGGTTCGGATAAATTCCAGTGAAGGTACCATAATGATCCATAGATCATCAGCCTGAATGGGAGAGAACATGATGTGTGAGTTAAAACCAGCAGGAATGAAATTTTCAAGAAACGTAGAGGGAGATACGGACAATGATGCTAAAAATTATTGAAATTGAACATCTACAATGGTGAAATATGTAGAAGGTGTACACTAAAGATTTGGCTTTATTCTTGCTTCATTTTTCAATTTCTCACAGTCAATATTTTCCTCACTTTCTTGCTTTTAGCTTGTTTCTTTACCTTTCAGCCCTCATTTGCTCCAACTGTCTGTTGCTTATTTTATCCTTGTACTTATTCATCCTCTTCCTCACACACAAATATACACACATGGTCAGACAGGGTAACAGCAGATGCAGTTGACGTTCTGCACCAGTGAAGCATAACGGCGTAGTTAGCCTTGCTTGGCATGAAACAGAATTCTTCAGCACAGAGCAAAAGAGAGGACCGAAGGGTTGAAGGCTTGTTATATAGAAAGTCAAAACTATCACTTATTCTTGTGCATTGTTATGTCTCTCTTTCAGATATTAAAATTTCATATATTGTTTTTAGCATGTAAAGTAAATATTTTTGAAGTACCTGCCTTTATTTTATCTGGTTTGATTTTTTTTAAACACATTTATCTCTGGAAGCATGCTACTCTGTAAGAAAAATGTGCACCATTTAATTTAAAAGTGCCAATCCAGTGGAATCTAATGATAATCAAACAAACTTGCACAACAGTATAATGTAAAGCAGGGGTCCCCAAATCAGTGCCAGTTTGTACCAAGGGGCCCTCAAGGACCTCAAGGAGTGCCATCAGCATCTTCTTAAAACAGAACAAGTTTGAAATTTTATTTTATTCTTTTGCTAATCTTTTTTTTAATTATTTATAGAGGTTTCAAAGGGAAAATATCTAAAAGAAATTTAGAATTAAAATAAAAATGTTTATTATGTTTATTTTTTATGATGTTTAGGTGAACACGATCATCCAATTTATAGGTCAGTGGTCCTTCCTACGACTCAATACCCATGAAGTAGCTCTCAGCTTTAAAAAGGTTGGTAACCCCTGATGTAAAGTGTTTCGACATTATTAGGGATGATATTATTGCCAGTCGTTTGTTTCACTCCCTTCAAAGGCACAGACATTCTGCATCATAAGACTATTACTTAATTCCATCATTTTGCTCTTTCTCAATCAATCATCTTTTTTAAATTATTGAATAAATGCCCTGTAACTACTTATTTAGTCCCTTTACAGTAGCAGATGAGAAGGCTATTATTGGCGTTATTGTAATGACACTTGCCAGGGGTAGCAATCATTTCAGCTAAACTGTAACTCTGGCCGCTGCAACTCCATTTGTTTAAAACACAGATATGTAAAAAAAAAATGGAGGTTATTTCAACTCTGAATGAGCAAAAGCTAAACTTTGATGATTATACATACAAGTTGTGCTTTTGTGACATCTCCATGACTGCCCACTGTCATTAAGATTCAGAACTTCATTCAAAAATTGTAAACAAAAATGTGAACATGTCAAAGGAAAGGGAGAGAAAAAAATCACGAAAAAAGAAGAAAGTATGTACATCTTATTTGGCTTAATAAAAACAGACGGATTATAGGAGAGAAATAGCAGAGAAAAGTCTATATCCCTTGTCTATATTTTCATCTGGGTCTATATCCAGAACTCTACAAAAAAATAATGAAATAATTATTTTGGGTATACGAGAGTATATGCATTACTTTTGAAGAAATCATATAAAGATTTGAATTGCCCCTCAGAAGCTGGAAAAAAAAAGCATTTTGAAAGTTAGAAAAAAGCTTTTTATATACTTGGCTGATGATGTGGTACATTTACATAAAGTTTATTAAATCAGAAATGCAGAGACAGCCAAGGTCAAAGCTGTTGTTAATGATTATTTCAGATAGGATGCAACACGCACAATGCTGCATCTTGAAACCCATTACTCTCCATGTCCTACAGGCAGGGTAGTTTAACATGTGCCAGATACATATTGAGCAAGCATATATTTGACTGGAAAACACACCAGTCTGACTATGAACTATGAAGATTACCAACAGTGTTGAAGTTGGTGGCACAAAAATTACAACTTATTACAACAGGCAGCAGTTCTTTATTCCCAGTACTGAGTAAAGCCAAGCCACTGACTTCAGTGGTTCACAGCATAGACATAATAAAAGAGTAGATGCCGCATTGGCTGTTGGAGCATATAAAATGGTCATCCTACTCCTATAAAGATACCTATGCCTACTCCTGCAACTTGTAGAAAAAATAACTCCAAAACAATGCCTAAGCATGTGTGGTGTATGTGCTTTGTAATCAACGGATTATTGACCTCAGAGCTCGTGGGGGACTTTTCATAACTACATGGATATACTGTTCATACTTTGTGATAACAATATTATTATGCTAAATGTCCATTAACAAAATGTCAGCTAATGTTAGCTATGGATAATGTTTGGTGCCTGTGATCAGTGCTATGTTTGCTAACAAAGAATTATAAAACCTCAGTTATTTTAAACATTGACAAAGTTACCTTAGAAATTATTAAAAATACTGTTATAACATTAGTCAGCGAATTCCACACATGTGGCATCACTGCATTATTTGCATGAATTTATATCAGCCTGTCAAAAGCAAGATACATCTGATGTCTCATGTCCATCTGATTATTATCTAAACACAGCTCAAAAAAATAAAGGAAAGATGTAAACAAGAGAAAATAACTTAAATTAAATCAAACTTCTGTGAAATTAAACTGGCCACTTAGGAGTAACTCTGTTTGACAGTCAGTTTCATATACTGTTGTGCAAATGGATTAGTCAGCAGGTGAAAATTATTAGCAATTAGCAACACACAATGAATAAAGGGGTGGTTCTGGAGGAGGGGACCATAGACTACTTCTCAGTAGGGCAATGTTTTGGTTTCTTTTGAATGTTGTTGGTGCTTTCACACTCTTAGTAGCATGAGAGGGACTCACATACAACCCACAAAAGTAACATATGGGATTAGTTGTAAGGTTGTAAAATTATTTCCTCACAAATCTATACTGTCTGATCACCTTTGAGTAACCTTTAAAAGTAAACTTACTTTAACAGAGTTCTCCCCGAAAAGGAAATTCGATTTTAGAAGATCATTTTTATATTACGCAGCAGTATTTTTAAAGAATTAGTTTCATTTTTTTATCTACTGTGTATGACTGAACAATACTTCAGAGGGCAACTAATTTATACATTTCATAGAAGATTTTGTTGATGGGGTTACTTGTTTTCTGCAAATTGTTTTATAGAAAGTGTAGCCCCATTAAAAAGAAGGACTTTATTATTAGCAGGATTGGTCCTTGGTTTAATTTAGAGCTGCATACTTTGGGCTCCTATAAAACTGTGCCACATTGGATTTAGCAAACATTTTTTACTTTAGATAACTGCTTAAATGATCCTCGTAAACGTCATGCATTCCACCAATCTGTAAGTAAGTGCATTCATGGGAATTGCAAATTTGCATAATTACTACCCTGATAATTCCATATAAGACAATGGCTTCCAGAACTTGTTAGAAGGTGTTTATTCACAAAAATTATTAAAAGAGCTGTAAATGCCATGTCACATATTGTTTGAACTGTTACAGAAGTAAAAATAAAAAATGTTTGATTTGAAAATCGTGTCATAAACATCTCTGGTAAAAGAAAGACAGTTAATAAAAAACTACTGATGAAGGGAAGAGATCTAACCCATGATGTAAATTCTTAATACATTTGCTATTAACCAACACAACATTCCGCAAAATCTCCTTTTAAAACACATGCACACATGTACTGCACATCTTTAGCTAATATAAAGATATTAACATTCACGTTCTAATTTAACAAACCCAAAATTTTATTTAATTTTTTTTTTTTTTATCAAAAAAAGAAACACAGCACCATGAAGTGAGCTAAATACATGTCTTAAGCCAACCATACGCATATAGTTTTACTCGATTTTGAGACTATTTTCCAGTCACAAGACAAGTTTGGACATCGGGGTTACTCTTGGCCAAATAATGTGTCGTGCATATTGCGGGATACAAGGGGGTCATGAGAGGTAATTGGCCAATCAGAAACCATGGGCTGCAAGAAAATTAACCCTGTTAGACATTTTGGTTGTGGCTTCTTGAATTACATGTTGAAGAGGTCGCACGACCAACAGAGAGCTCTTTCCAGAGATTTTCACATTACACACACACACACAAAAAAAAAAATTAAGTTTATTCTTCTTTTATTACCTACCTCTAATAATTGTGTTGCATGTTGGAATTGTTCAAGACCCTGGCCTCTCTTTGAGGATGTACAGTGTGAGTAGTCAGATCGCATCCGAGCGTCAGTTCGTACAGTGTGAGGACATACATGACAAGCTGCGAACTGTCTGATTCTGTGATTGATTTGTACAATTTGAGTGGAAAGTTGCTTTTAAAAAACAACAAATATTGTATTTTAGTGAAAAACTAGGTTTCGGTTACAACTGACTGATTAAACAAGACTGCTACATGAAGTCTAGAGCATTCATAAAATATGTTTGTGCCTCAGAGAAGATTAGAAATAGGAGAAAATGTTAAATTCACCGTTCTCTCCTAAATCACTTCTACAAACAATTTAAGAATGAATTTGTTCATATGCTCTTCATGCGTCTATGCATTTACAAATCAGTCAGAGGACTAATTTAAATAAAATTACAAAAGCGCACCCTGATAGGGTTTTTCTGTGTGGTTCTTGGTTCCTCCTTTCTCCAATAGATGGAAAGTCGAGACCCCTCTGCTGAGGCTGTACCTGAACACTTCCGCACCTGCAGCTGGTTATCTCAATACCAGAGGCTTAAGAGGAGCGGTCGAGGTGCACTTCAATGCCGGAGTGTTTGCCTGTTACGGTACTCTGAGCCCTCTGAGTGTCTGTACCGCTGTGCCTCTGTCAAACTTAGTTTTTTGAGCTTTGTAACTGCGAGATGTTTTCATGTCTCCAGGTTTAGTCTTCGTTACGCGGTGGCTTATACCCACTAAGTTCTCTAGGTCTCCTCAGCTGGCAGCCAAACCACTCCTCAAAAAACTGTCCTCTTACCTGATAAGCCTGTCCGCCCTCCGCCATCCGGTTCTCTGAACCACAATAGTAAACATCACCCCTTCCCCGTGAACCCCTCCTAACATTAGCCTCCTCCCAATAAACATCTGTTTTTCTGAAGTAAAAATTATTTTATTGATTCCAGTCCTCCTGTGGTATTCTGTATGAGGGTTTGAAAGATTGTACCCACCATGCCACAACCATCATGATTCAAAAGGCATATCACAAAGCCCTTGCACAACAAAAGACTCCAACAACCCAGAAGAATGAGGGATGACTATCTGATTCGCATTTGATTTGGAATGTCCTCAGGAGGACGGACCCTATGCTGCTTAAATACATCAGCGCTCCACATAATTGACATAGACTCCTGGGTAGGTGTCAAAATGCCTTTACAAAAAACTGAGACTGGTTGTCATCCAAATTAAGCCTTCTTTGTGGTTGCCATGACCCGGATGACTAGGGGAAATGTAATTTGTTGTGAATCCATATGCATAGATTAGTAAAACTGAATCAACTAAACCACCAACCAGATTTGAAACTCGCAGGCAGGGGTAAAGCATTGGATGGAAAAAAGGTGAAAATGCCTCTAAAAAAGATAGGACCCACACACAACTGTGTCTCTATCAATAATGTATGTCATATTTTAAGATGTAATTGCTGTTTAGACTTCTGGGTCAACTTACAGATTTGATTATTATTGTCTTGATGTAAAGTATATGCTCTTTTAACACCCTTTCTGAGTTACCTCCATTTTAAAAGGGTTTAATGAAAGAGGACATCACTGCCTTTTAAAATGTTACATTTCAGGAATATGGTGGTTTTACCCTTCATAAGCTTGCAGTTTTTGTATGTCAAACCATATACAAAATACATTATTACACTTAGATGTATACCAAGAAAATATTTTTGCTGAGATGAACCAGCTAACATATTTATAGTCACAGTGATTTTCCTAAGTCTTTTGTCACAGCATGCTGACAATCTTTCACTGAATCATCACTTTCTAATTTAGAACGCAACACATCTGCTACCAATTAGCGAGACTGATTGAATTTGGGTTTTCACAGGAACATAAAGCGTGCACACGAACACCATTTCAAACACACTCACAATAAGGGAGAAAGCAAATGTTTTGTCCAGGGTTATCAAGGTCCTTTGGACTTCTATATTAATTTTATACATAGTTTAATTCAGAAACAAGACTGGGACAAGAGGCAAAGAAAAGAGCTTTAAACTTAAAAAGAACCAATTCAATTAGGAGTAAACCATTTGTCCTTGTTTCTTTGACTTATTGAATCTTCTTTAATCTATTTGTACCACTTCAAAATAATTTTGGAAACTAGTATTTCTAAAAGTAAATTTAGAGCCCTGCCTAAAGATGAATATTTTGATAGTCACAATTTAGAGCTGGCTTCCCTTTCCGCACCAGTTTGCGTACTTATATTATAGACTGTTTACTTCAGGTTTTTCACAAATTCCACACTCTGCACATTTTGTTTACCTTATGAGAAACTTAAGTCTCAAGCAGAGTCTATTTACCACATTCCTTATCTGTTGCTGGTATTTTGTTTATGTCTATGGTGTCTATTCTGGTCTTATCTATCACATGCATTCACACCCTTGGGTTTTTGTTCTAAATGAGAACTTAATCTTGATACAAACTTTATGGAAAGAAAATAAACACTAAATCACTCACCTTTTTATCTGGCTGAGTGATTTCACAGCTTTCTTGTTGACTATCTTCAACTCAATTGTAAACCCATTTTCAAACAAACACAGACACACAACAACCTCCCCAGAGTGAACTTGCTGAAATCTAGGTGAAATGTGTCTCACTATGGCCCATTAAATAGGTTGGCACTAAAGCACCAACATAATCCAGAATTTTATAGGGTTTATCCTGACTGAGTTTGACTTAATTCAAAATAACATAATTCCCAAAGGGAAATTGTTGTGGCAACTCGTTATATATGAATTGCTGTTGATATTGATGCCCGCAAGCAAGAAGGATCTCCTGTAGCAATTTGTCTTACATCTAATGTGTTACAAAAGTCCGACGATGAGGATGCTCAGGGTAATAAAATTCAGACATCAAAATTAGCATAATTGAGATAATTGAGACAGTTTCAACATTGGTATCCTAATCTAAAGGAACATAATTCCATGGTTACCTTTAATTTTTTTTTTGTTTTTTGTTTTGTTTTTTTTTGCAATTCAAAATACAGAATAAGGTGAAATAATACAAGGATCTTCTACAGTAATTCAATGTAGCATTATTTTAACTTGATGACAACATATAATAATTTGTTTCCCACTAAAGCTAGAATGTACTTTTTATTAAATAAGTTTATACCTGTTTATAGCTATAGCCATGTATTGTAACAATGTAAGGTTGAAAAAAATTGCCTTCTCAGTGGATCATGCAGCAATTTGATAATAATGTGGATGTATGGAAGGTTAGGAAACATGAAGTAGTATTAGAATGCACCAGATTATTTTATTAACATGTTAAAAATATGATTACACAAAAGCCCAAGACAAGATCCGAAATAACACACAAAACAAAGAATAACAAAGCAAGAAAAAAACAAAAATGACAAAGCAAAATTACAAGTGTCCACAGGCTGAATGACAGACTTTGATGACAAACTACTACACCTTGATTTTTCTGTTCCTTAGAAAGTATTTTTGTATTAATCATGGATCTGCCTAAGTGCTGTTGTGATAGTTTCACTTACTGCTACACCTATGTAACAGTTGGACAAGATAATGACTTTATTTTAGTTATTTCAGTGAAATTAGAAATTTAACACATATAGACATCCAGTATCAAACATTGAGCTCCAGGTTGGACCTTCTTCAGTGCCACTTCAAGCAACAACAACAACAAAAACATTCTCAACATCACTGAAATCTGTAATATCATGAGACAACCCAGAAAAACACATCTGAGAGTATTGTCATCCAGTGACAGCTAATACTGCTGACAAGCGCCTTTATAGTCATCAGTATGGATAGTGCTATGAAAACCAGTGCGATGTAAATTCTTTACACTGTAACAGTGAAAATAAACACACTTTCCCCTTGTTTTCCTTACTCTCACTGTGTCCTCAAAATGCCAATTCTTGCTTTCCAAGAAATATGACAATATTGATAAGACATTTAGAGTCTCTTGGAGTACAGTGTATAGTACTACACATAGGCTGTCATGTCTACTTTTGTTATTTCTGCTTAATATAATGTTGTAATCCAATTTTATGACTGAAGCAGTGAAGTAGGACAAGTAAAGCTTTTGTTGGACCTTGTTAACAGAAGTTTTTCAAACTTCCTGTCAGAAAATATATATTTCTTTTTGGTGTGAGGACCAAACCAACCAGACTAAATAGCAACTCAACAGAAGCACTTTGGAGGTTTTGGAGTGTTATACTTTCAGAAAATGTTCTTTATGTTTTAAAATGTATGTAGAATTCAAAGGTTATTGGCCAAACTCAGGTAGTCCATAAGTTCCTGTTCGGCAGAGTAGGTCTCCTTTGGTTCTGCCTCAAAAGTAAAAAAGAACTTATAGTGGGGCTCTGTGGTGCAGGAGTTGCGTGGCCATCTGCTCTCAGAAGCTTTTTTTACTTGATCCCTCCTACCTGTGTCTCTGAGCCATTGGAGTTTGAATTTCAGACAACTGGCAGCTGCAAGAAGGGCAGCTTTGTCATCCAGCACATGAGCAAAACAAGTCTGGATAGCCTGAAAAATATATTAATATGTTTTGATATGTCTATAAGTACTACTATTTATTAAGTTATTGAATTACTTGCAATGCCTAATGTGGGATCATAGTTATGGACATTTTTTCTTTGTTTTAGAATTCTTATTGACATTTTATTTTTTGTTTTAATCTCTTTTTGCAATGATATTGAATATACTTTTCAATTTATAAAATCTGTGTGTTGCTGTATGTAGCAAGTTTACAGGTGGAACATATGAGAACAATAGCATCTGGAAGGCCTGCAGTCACCCTGGATCAGAAATTCAAGTATGACTAATAAAGTCCCATCAGGACAGTCACTTTGTAAAATATCCCAAGCTGCAGTGAGGTGCTTCATGGAGATGCAGTACTCAAGGAACTGGTACTCTTGGCCTATAAAGCACTTAACTCTCAGCTTGGTGCATGGAGTATTAAGCTAACTTATGGGGATTTCTGAAATTCTCTTAACAGCATCAAAAGTGAATTTCTTCTTTTGAATGTTGGTACCAGGACCTTTATTTTGCTAACTTCCTCCACTGCTTATGATGCCAGGGTAGATTTGCTGGATTTGGTCCATAGTGCTTCACATCTTGCTGTGCTGCTCCTACAGCCTTGCCCTCTGTTAAATGTTTCTCCACAACACTTGTGGAAATAAGGTTGGCACACCTGTGGTGCAGGGCTAAAGACAGTTGGCCATCACTTCATTTTCAGCTGAGAGGAAATTTTAACATACCTAAAAAATGTGTCATTGTCAACTGTGTAGGTGGAATCTCTCTCCTCTGTCTTATGAATGGACTTAGCAACGGGCTGGAAAAACTATACACACATTCCCAAAGTTGGATCCATTATCAGCTGCTGTTGCAAATACTTTGCAGTGTAGTCCATAAGAAGCATGGATGTTCTTGATTTCTGCACCAATAACATATGTGTGTTGACTGTGAATTTTCCTACATGCCAATGCAGTTTTAAAGTGTGGGAGCCCATTAGACCCCCATTTAGCTGTAAGTAAAAGCTGTCTCTGCATTAGAAATATGTGGTTGAAAGGCCCAACAGCCTACCAATAAATGTTTTGTGTTAAACTGTTCCTGTTTTTTTAAATATTAATCTTGTTCCAGTTGTGTTTTAAAAGTGTGCATTGATTCTGGTGTCAGATTGTAGGCGAAAAGGAGGTAACTTTAAAGGTGCCATTGAACTGGTGCCAGTCCCTGAAATGAAGACTGTGAATGAGTGTAGCCTAAATTGTAGCAAACCGTTTTCCAGTATTATGTGTAACCATGAAATTGCTGCTAACAATGTGTGAGTTGGACCCCTTCCTTGTTGGACCCCTTCCTTATTTTTGGAAGGCCATAAAGGCCATGGTATGGTATTTCCTGGATACAGTTTATATAAAAGAGTTATTAATTGCTTACTCTTTTTCCAGAATTGTTTTGGAAATAATCTCTTACCTTCTTTGTGTAGGTATTTTTTTGGTCCCTTTTCAGGCTTGGTAGGTGTTACATTCCATTAGTAAATGCATTATTTTTATTGTCTGTTGAATACCACTGTCCATCTACCTTTGTCCGCTGATGGTGATGTCATGGTCTTTGCTAAGAGAGATGAGTGAAGGTCTGGTTGCTCTTAATTTAGGCCTGTTTGTAATTTCCTAGAGGAATGAGAATTTGCACAGACAATAAAGTCAATGTTGTTTCTGCCAATTTCATGTATACTGTTGTGTCTACCACTAGGTGGTGTACAAGAATAGATGAGAGAGGAGAAGGAAAGAAGAAGAAGAGATAAGATGGAG
>JAUZNJ010028212.1:0-11694 GCA_034780135.1 Jordanella pulchra
ATGGATGGATGGATGGATGGATGGATGGATGGATGGATGGATGGATGGATGGATGGATGGATGGATGGATGGATTTACATTTGACTCTACATTCTACAGAAAAGAAGAGATTATGTTACAAAAAAGGTGTCTGATTGTGCAATATAATTACAGGGCTCAATCACTAAAGTAAGCCGAAAAGCTAATGTTGACTTACTGCATAACCTTTCAACTGGCTAATCACCCATCTCCCCCACCTCCTCCTTTTCGGAAGAGGTGAAAACATAGCCGCCTCTTTCCTCAGGGTGAACTGTCTTCACAGGCATTAGAGAAGAAAAGGAAAGAAAAGTCACCCAGTGATAGATATGAGAGTGCATCTAGATCCCTTCATGCCATGTCAACTAAATCCTGAGGTGAAGAGGACACAGTGAAAGATTGAGTGGAAGGGCCTTGCCGTTTTATTGTTGTCAGTGTTACCCAGATGTTAAAAGAAGTAGCAGAAGTTGCACTTTAAACTATTAGATGTTAAGTAAATTATTTTTTCATTTGTTTACAAAGGGAAGCTAATTGACTGCTATTTCTATTTTCAGCGGTTTCACTCATCTACAGACTGAAATGTTATTTTATTGTTCTTGGCAAACGTGCTCAGTTAAATTGGATAGAGAACACCTGTCAATTAAAATTTTTAATTATCACCAAAGATTAGGACTTTTTAAAAACTAACATGTTTTATGTAAACTTGCTTGAGCTGCATGTTTTGTGTTATTGTTTTCCTGAAAGGAAAACCTCAAAGCTATTTTTAATTCTTGCACTTTCTAATTTGCATTTTGTTGGGTTATCCTGTATTCATGTTCATTTTTATCAACTCTGGCCAAATTCTGATTCCAAGTTATAAAAAAACAATGTCCACTCAGCATGATTTTGTCTCTAAATTTTTTTCGTTTTAGGGCTGGTGTGTGCAGTTTTACTTTCCTGCTGCCATACTTTTTGTGGTGACAGTGTCTTTTAATGTAGAAGTTTGTCCTACAATTCAAGGGGTGCGGGTTGGAACCACAGCTTTGTCTTGTGTCTTTGGACAAGGCAGATATGTGTACAAAGTAGCTTTCCACCATCAGTCTGTGTAATATAAAGTGTTTTGTATACTCCTGGTTTGAAAGTATGTCATTTAAGTACAGGGCATTTAGCAAACTTTCAATTTTAATCTTCTGTGATCACCACAACCTTTTCCACACAACTGGCAAGCCCTCGCATGTTATTGGCAAACTACAAAAGTTCTTATGAATTCCTTTTAAATGAAGGCTTACTTCGTGCCACTCTCTGGCTAACTCATACTTTTTAAAGGGTGACTGTGAGAAGAAGCTCAATAAAAAGAATATTATTTAACATTTCGAAAGTCGTTAGTTTTCGATTAATCTCCCTCCTCTATCATGTCAAGGTGCCTGTGAAGAAGGGACTATCAACCCGTAGATGTATTTCCATCCAAATATCACTCAGAGTTTGTGCTTTTACAATTTCTAAAAAAAAGGAAAACAAAACGGGAATGGGAAGACATGTTTCCATCTAGCTTGAAAAAGAAAAATCCATGCAATGAATAGTGTACTGTAATGTCGTCACATGTTGGCATAGGGAAATAAATACAACACAGACAGCCGAAACAGCTGATGATTAATGTGAGGTAAATGTCACAACTTATTCAACAAAAGTGTTTACATCACTTCTTTAGCACATTTACTATTTTTGGAAAAAGTAAAAAATAGAAAAAACATCTTAAGCAGGCAAAAAAGCTTTTTGGTTGATTAAATTTTATTCACTTAAATCAAGCTCATCTAATGAGATACTTCAAAATGAGAAGGAGACACATCTGTCAAACGAGTTGTCATCTAGCAAACATTTACCTCACATGACTGATCAGCTGTTTCTGCTGCAAGCGTCCTACCCTGAACGCAAACATTAGAGTCACACTTCTCTCCTAACCTCTATGGATGTCATGTATTATCACTGATACCAGCTGGCATCATAAATTGTAAAACCTGCCCAACTGCAACACACTTATTCAGTATATGTGGTATAGTTTTCCACCTGTGCTAGTGGTAATACCCTGCATTACAACCAAACACAACATTATAAATGACAACATTTTGCTAAATGAAAGGAAACACAGTTAACACATATTTTCTGTTTTCAACATTTAAAATCCAGTCAGAACTCTCACTACATTCAGAAAAAAACATGGCTGTTGGTTTCTTGGCTTATCTGATTAATGATCTACTTGCCCAGTGTTGATGATATATTATATCTTGGTTTGCAGTGGTGTCATTCTTTTTCAGTTTACAGATGACAGTCTGACTAATGCTGTGTCAGAAGTCCAATGTTTTGGATATTCTATTTAAATTACCAAACCTGCTTTATTCTGCAACATTATCTGTGGTCTTCCTCTTGTGTAATGCTCTACAATGTAATAGCCTACTTATTCACTAACTAACCTGTAAGGATGTCAACCTGTATTCATATTGGACATACCAAAACAAATAATTCTAAACTGCCCTTTAAACATTTAGGCAACAATTGTAATTTCTGACATTTTGATGGTAAAGGCCCTGAAAAAACACAGATGGAAAAATTGTTTATCTTATAATGCAGATTAAAAAAATGGAAAATAATTGATTTGTGCTGCATGCAAAACACGAAATCCATCCTTCCATATTTAATAATTAATCACAGTAAAAAGAAGCAAAGTACTTTGGTCCTTCCCATAGTTGTTCCTGGTCTCGTGTTGTTAGCGTACTCTGTTGTCAGTACTAGTAAAGCTGCAATAATGGCTCAGAGGCTTTGCCATGTGGATGCAATTTCACAAGCGTTTTTTTTTTTTTTTCTTCTGCCACAAATCAAATAAAACATTCAGTTTTGAGGGTAGAAAATAAACCCAGAACGGATCTGCATTACAGCGAAACAAACAAGAGTAAAGTATGGAAAAGGGAAGAGACAAAATCTGAATGTAATCGTTGAGGGGCTCTACACATTTCCTTTGATTACAAGGTATTAGTGTCATCCACAGGGCCATTGGCAGGAAATGGCGGGCCCCTCGTTACATTGGAACAAACAGAAATGTCAATGTTTATTAATTCAGTTCTAATCATATTTGAATGGATCCTCACCATACTGTCGTATCTGCCTCTTCCCATGCAGTTTTGACTGACTGCTCTCATGGATTTTTTAATATTGGAGAAACCTTAAAACTAGACTGTTTTTATTGGATTTATTTTTCATTTAAAAGAAAAGGTTTTTGAAACTGATTGCAATAAAAATGTTCAATCAGTTCTTGCCATTGTGCAGAATATGAAGACAAGTTAAAAATATAAAAATCTAAATTTTAAATCCCAATCCTGCAAAAACACACATTTGTGGTAAAACTGTTTTTTTTTTTTTAAGTGTAGTTCCTAAACTTTATTGAAAGCAGCATTTTTGCTGCTTGTAAGCAAAAATGATATGACGCTCAGAGAAAAGGGACACTAAAACAAAAGTATAAAATATAAAAATCCTGAGATTGTTTTCAAACTTACATTACTCAGGCAACAGTAGTTGCATTTTTTTTAATGTTCGAACAACATTAAGACCAAAAAAAGCACAGGAATTTATCACAAAATCAAAAAGTTAAAATCATGCAAACTCCACTAAGATATTTTTGCAGCACACAGGACATGCAAACATTGAGCATATGTCTACTTAGACTGGAATTCAGTGGTACAAAATTGCCTAAAGTATCTTTCCACTTGCTGGGACCAGGCCACAAGTTGCAGTTATAAATCAGTCTTCCTCTCAAAAATTAACAGCCTGCAGCTCTAATGAAAGTTTGCTGCTGACCGCATGAATAAAGGCAATAAGTCTTCTAGACGAATGTTGTTGAACTTGATACAAAGATTGAGTTCTTTGGTCATGATGACCACAGGAATGTTTTGAGTATAGGTGAGGCATTAAACCTCAAAAACACCTTGCCATCTTCTAATCCTGATGGCAGCAGGATGCTTTCTGGCTGTTTAAATGGACAGAATAATAGAGGAGCTCCTCAGAAATCCCTTAAACCATCATGCTGGGTTGTTCAAACATGGATACAATTAGCCCAGTGTCATACAGAGAAGAGGCCAAAAGAGTAAATCAAACCTCTTCCTTTTGTAAATCCTTTCACACATGAATTAAACATCTTTTATTTTTTGTTAGGGCAAATCTGTTAACAGTAAAGATCCTATTTGATCTTAAATATTTGCTCCAAAAACAGTTTTTTTCCAAATATTCAAATGGGTTTTACAAGCTCTAAAACTTGTTTTGACAAATCTGACAACACAAATGAACGAATGACTTTATTTCAGAAAACCCAGTGAAAATACAAATTTAACACATCCAAAACTTACGTATAATATTGATATAAATAATTACATTATATGTATAATTCAGTATGAAAAAGTGAAACATATCTAATAATACCCCTTCTCCTTCCTACAGTTCTTGACAACAGCAATCTACTGGATTCCTCCTTTACGTAAAAGTCCATACTCCGAAATCCATGAAGATGAAACAATAAGGTAAGATAGGGTAAGATATACAAATTTTTCTCAACTTTACACTAGTGCTAGAAAAATTGGGAATATATATTCCACACATTTTCATATCTTTTAGATATTTTATTTTTTTTTTTTAGGTGAACCACTAATATTATAAGGAAGAGGGATTATACTGTTTTTAATAACTATCTGGCTTTTAAAAAATGTCTATTGAAAATAAAAAAGAAGTGTTAATAAGTCAGTTCACTTCAGCTGTTTTTAAAGTGAAACAGCTAATACAATGTCCCCCACCCTCTAAACCCTGCTTCCATAGTAGTGCTCGGTTGTGTGAAGAAACATGCTTCCATGAGCTCTTTGTGAAACGATTGCACAGGAATGTATGTATGCAGGCAGAAAAAGTATTAAACATCTGTCTTCGCTTCATGCATCTATAAAACCTGAATGTTTCTCAAGCTAATGGTCCAGTCTACAGCAGGCATGCCTGCTACTGGCAAAAAGCATAAATGTGAATGTAAAAAAACACTGATCTCAGATTTAATATTTGTTGTCAAAAACTTTAAGATAGTAGGAATACCATCCAAAGCAGGACACAACAACAAAATTAATACTTCAAATCAAATTCGAATGTACTCCTCTTTACTTTATGCCTAAACAAAACCTACATTTCAATATAGTGTTGGGTGAGATACAGTGTGTTTGTGTTCTCAGCTCAGCAACATCTGTGTTACTTTGCCAAAGTTGTTGTGACTAATGCTAGTATTTATCCTCCTGACTTAAGTTCCGGTACATTTTTCTGATCTTGTCCGACTCAATTTCTGACTCTAATTTACTCTTACAAGATCTGTACTTGACTCAATATGATACCGATTTAGCAACAGACCTAGAAATAATATGTTTTCCTTTCTTTTGGCTAAATAAACTTATACAAAGTTTTTATAGATGTAAATTTACTATTATATCCAGTGATTAAAAACTATTTTAGTTCAGCTCTTTCAAAAGTGTCTGATTTTTTTTGGGATTGTCTACTGGCCTTTAACCTTTGATCATTTCTATGCTTTCTAGAAGCTCAAACCAATATGACATTAGTTTACTGAAATGGAAGAAAAATTTATGATCTAAACTTAGCAAAATGTATTGCTTCATATAAATCAAAACTACCCATCTAAAGCTTTCAAGTGAGCCTGCAAAGTAAAGTTTTTGAAATTGAACACTGAAACAAAGTCAGTTTATGATGGGTATCTATTGGTGAAAGAAATCAGTTTGACATTAAAACCAAATGAGATAAAGTATTAAAAAAACCAAAAAACATTACAATCAAGATTTTTGACATTTCTTCTGCAAAATGCCTGTAGGACTATATGCTTCTGTGACAGTTTCATGGAATCTTTGTTTTGATAATCCTTGTTTTGGTGATACCTGTCACACCACACAGTAGTAACCACCAAACCCCCTCAATCTTTCAGCTAAATCTCCCTGTCTACACAGCATTGGCCCTGTGATAAGAAGGTGACACTGTCACTTCTGCCCACACACACACACACACACATATCCCGTTCACAGAAAATCACGCACACACACACACATATCAACACATGCACACAAACAGCCTTGGAGGCGTTCACTGTGCATAGGCGTTCAGCATCATGCTAATTTTCATTGTTGTGATAAAAATAAACAGGTCTGGGGAGCTGAATCTGAAGGCCTGAGGGTCACAGCGCGCTCGACTGACAACGGGGGAGTGAGGAGGGCGCGGGGAGGGGGTGGGGCGCTGGAGTGAAGGGGGGGCTCAGACTGAATTACCTTGATCCACCACGACAGCCTCACATCACTGTCACCAGCCTGTTTGGAAGGGCTTGATGGGACTGTGGTGCTAAGTTAGAGCAAGCAGACTGCGATGGATGTGTGTTGACAGTAAACTGCATTCAAGGGCACATTGAAATGAGTGGATGAAATGGGGGAAAGTTTGCTAAGCCATGTGTGCCATAATTAGCCCAGGCTCTACTCGTGCCTCTTATCTGGTGGCTGGCTTGGATTGTCAGATGAGTGAAAAATTGCTTGTGACATTATCTCCATCTCACAATAGCCCTTACATCTGAGAACAGGCTCAAGGTGTTATCGTGTCACATTTTGCATTATGGCTACATCATGGCAGTATTTATTTGAGCATTATGAATAGAAAATTTATTCCCATACCGATATTTTATCTTACTGAATTTTTTCTTGACTAATAGTTTAAACTCAACTATTGTACAAATGCCTTCTCATATGAAATAAAATGATTCTACAAGTGTCTATGAGCTTTTCTTTTAATTCTGTGATCAATAACACAAAGTTAAACATGTTTAGAAGGACCAGATTATCACTATCATTTCTGTTAATGTGTTTCCGTGCTTTTATTTGCACCGATTCTCTGTACCAGCTCAGGTAAGGTGCTGAACTCGGGCACTAGGTGGTGCTTAAACACAACCCTCTTACACAGGAAACACACATACTCATAACACATGGCTCTTTGCATCTGCACACACACATTCACACACACACACGCACACACTGTCATCAGCTCCCATTATTTTCATTCTAAGAGAACAACAAAACACCCCTGCCCCCACACGCACACACACACACACACACAAAGAGGGGGGTAAAAGATACAAGGCTCGACTTACAGACCTCTTCTCTGTTCATTTGATATTCATCGGCTTCCCTTTCAGCCCTCCCTCCACGTCTGTCACACACACTTGCACACGCACCCCCACACACACACACACCCACACGCACCTATCTCAACCTTACTCATCAAATCTCAGCTACACGTGTCCAAAGCTATGATATCCATCTAATCATCTTGGTCCCTTCTCCTCTGCTTTCTTTCAGCTCTGCTAAAGAGAGGCGATTGCATACAGGCCAGGCAAGCAGTTGCAACACAATACCACTAAAATCACACCAGAAACACACAAAGCTCTTGTAAAAAAAACACAGCTTAAACTAAGCTCTCCTGGTCTATTAGTTTATTTTGGGCTAAGGAACACGTGTGAGAAGTAAATAAATTTTGCCAGTTTAGAGAAAACTCCATGTTCATTTGTAGTGAACTCCTTGTTCCTCGGCAAAATGTCAAATGTTCATGAAGAAACATAAAGGCCATATGGCTCAATAAAGTCTAAATTAATTGAACCAAACAGTATATCAGTATAAAAAGTAAATGTGTGACAGCAAGCAAAAGAGATCTACTACATTACAGCCTGCATGTAAGTTGTTGGTGCCCACAGCAACATTAGAACGGTACCAAAGGGAGTGATTGTGAAAGTCCTTGTGTGGCCCTTTTCTCCCATGCTAACAAGACAGAATTTACTGCTGCTTGTTGTCTGAACCAGAGGCTACATGGGGACAGTTAGGGTAGGTGTATGCATGTGTGTTTGCAGTCATGTCTCTGGCTATAACTACGCAAGTAGCAAGGTGTGAGACATACGTGTTCTTTTGCGTGTTCAATGGTGGGTCTACCAGGCAGCTGCGTGAGCATTCCTGTTGACGTTAAGCAGCTAAACAGTACCAGCTTGCTGGGCTCTTAACCTCCCCTTTTGGAGAGAGGTCCTAATGAAGTCCTGAAAGGCTTCCTGACTCCCTCATCTGGCTTTGTTTAGGCCCCGCTCTGGCTCCTCTTGCTTGAGGAAGCCATTAACCCATTGAGAAGACAGTTGCATACACCCTGGAAGACAGGTCTGCACAGTTAAAAACATGTAGGTCTTCAAGAGCAGTTTTCAGCCAGTGGCTGTAGAGCACATTCTTACACCTCGTTTTCAGTTTTTTTTTTTTTTTTTTTGTGCAAGGTCAGTTATTTGGCAAAACCATGATGTATCCCTACTCCAAACCTAACCAACAGCAGAAAAGTTTTAAGCTGAATCCCTCTTATGGGGTAAAAACTGTCTTAACAAATCAGACCCAATTTGAAATTGGGATTTCAAATGTAAATCCCTTCCTCTTTTACAATTGCTACCTTCTCTAAATTTTCAAATTTTTTTTTAATGGTTTAGCATTTTTCCAGCTAATAACAATACTCTGTCTTTTTTTCAACTAAACTTGAGACTATAAAAATAAATATAATAAATAGTCCTACACAGTGTAAAACAAAGATGTTTAATCCCAGAATCTTTAAGACCACCTGTATTACCGACCAGTTTTTTTTGCATGTTTCTTCTGACATCTTAAATAATTATCTGTGCTTATAACCTCCAAGTATTTGAGGAAGAACTTCTTGCCACCCTCTTATTTTTACCTCTTTTATAGAGACCTCAGAATCTGCTTTTGCTTAGTTTTTTTTTTCTTTTAATGTAAAAATAAATTCTCAGGATCTTAAATCTTTGGTTTTCCTTATAAGAATTTTGTAAACTAGAGGATATTGACCAGGTTCTTATTTCTGTATAACTAATAAAAATGATTTCCATCCTCAAACAGAGGAGAGGTGTGTTGCTAAAATGATCAACGACCAACAGGGAAATGAGATATATGTGTATAATGAGATCAATTGAGGGAATAAAAAACATCAGATGGATAAGTGTGAGCTACTATACCCCCCACCACATTTTTGCCATCCTATAATGGCACTTCATTTTAATTTCAGAGTTTGTGTATACTCAATAGAGGCAAATTGTTTCTACTTGGTTATGCCAGTCTATTGAGAGCAAGGAAAGTGAAAAGGGAATGGGGTTGGGGTCTGGGGGGGTTGGATGAATGAGGCAAATGCATGGCAAATAAAAAACTGCGGCAGTTAAAATTGAATTTGTATTCACCAGGAAGTGGGTTAACCCAGTTAAAAGTCAGGGAATCCAATAGCAGCGCCTGATATGTGGTGTCGAGACAATCTCCTTTGGGGAACTTAAGCGCTTGGCTCATATGCTGCCTACCCGTGCTCAGAGCATGTTTTCAGGTAATAATAATACATCATATTGCTTAACGGCATATTTATGTAAGAACTCAGCGAGAGGAGGCATCTGGAGTGCCTTGGTGTTGTTCTTTGAAATCACCTCCCTCAGATATGTGCCACTCGCAGTTGTTATATTTTCTCTCCCTTATCAGTTTTGCAGAAATGGAAAATTCTGTTACAGAGCGCATTTGGTTTGTCACAGTCAGATGTCTTTTCCTCAGGTTGCGTTTTGTTGGGGGTGTGAAGGAATTTCCCCCAGATATCTCCACTTTAAGAGACAGCTTAAATGTGTGTGTAGTTCCACTGCTATCTGTGTTTTTGTACAGCAGAGATACTTCTTTCTTAAAAAAAAAAAAAAAAAAAACTCAAATAAAAACATGCATGCACACACAGAATGGAATGGGAAATAGCAAATCTCCAAGTCTTTGTTATATAGGAATATATTGACTGCCCTTGGTTCATTGACTTTTTATTACAGGAGGTAGCAGAGCTGTCAGCAAATAGGGAAAAAATTGTTTCAGCCATTTATTTTGCTACATTTCAGGCTTAGAATTTTTGTACCCTGTCTACACATTGTGTGTACCGCATATTCTGTTTGTCAGCAACTTGCATGTTTTTGCTGTCTATGTGAAGATCTGAGTGTAGAAGGTGCTGCCGTAAGAATGAGAGAATAGTGTGTACAATGGATAGAGGGAGAAAGAGGAAGGACTGCAGACTGAGAGAAAGATAAAAGGAGGGAGGGGTAGATGAAGTCAGAGAGAAGGAGACAGCCAGACAGAGAGGTGGATTCGGTCTACCAGGAACACACAGCTCTTGCCGCCAGCAGTGTGTCAGTGGTGGTCCCCTCATCCAGTCTGCTGCAGCATCTGCCAGGGAGGCACCAGGCTGAGCGAGACCCAGTTCCTTCCACGGCCACATCTCAGGTCCAGAGCCCCGTCAACTGCTTTCTCCTCCAGGCCCAACTGTCTTCTCCAGCTTTTTCCGCCCCACACCTCTGTGTCTTCATACCGAACCATGTTAGTAGCCCTGAATTGGGACCCTCGGGCCCATGTCTTTTCCTTTATGCAGCCTCAGCAGAAGCTTCTTCTATCTCTATCCCTCATGTGCCTCTTCCACAAAATCAACCTTAAGACTTACAAGACTGCCTACTTGCATATCTCTTTTATATCTTTTTCCAGGTAAAGCCCGAATAGTATCAACATTTATTTAAATAGAACATTTTCAGGTTTTTTTTCTCTCTTTTCTTGTTGGAGGTGGAAAGCTTTCACCTGCGTATTGTAATTTTTGCCAATTCTATTTTTTTTGTTGAAGCTATGTTATAAAAAATGTTGTCACCGTATAAAGAAAAAAAAAACATTTCTAAACTTCTTGCTATTGGCAGTCTATATTTTTGCATAGAAGCAGACACGTTGCTATTATACTGTGTGAGACCATTTTCTGTTACTCTGTGTTTATTCTTTTTATTAGAAACATGGACAAAATTTTTTGTCTTTTTTATACAATCATATTAATTATTACTGTTTGAATGCATTCTGTTTATTCCAGAAAATGTATGTTACATTAACTCTGAAATCTCATAAAGGTAACCAACATTTCTAAATCCAGAATGCTTAAACACACATTGAGGTTTAAAGCTCCAAAAGAAATAAAAGACACTTTTCAGCCTTCCTGTTATCTGTTAACAGTTTTGCTCTTCCTCGCTTAGCCTGGATTTATTGCAATTATGCCTTAAAACGTCCTTTTAAAAAGCTTCTTTTTCTGTTTAATTAAAAACACATTACTAATACTCTAAATATGTTTCTTTTGTCTTTTTATGTAAGTGTGCGACTCCATACTGAGGAAGGTTGTCAGCAAATACAATCAGAAAATTTGGTGAATATCATGGTTTAACAAAAAACACCTCTATTAGATTGATAGTGGATCAGTATGAGGCATCACTGTCATATTAAGTGTCATAATATTTTTTTTTTTTAACTTTGCCCAAAATCAAAGCATCCATTGTTAAAAGTCCTAGGGATAAACTGTCGGTCAACCAATGATCTACTTGCCTCTAATTTGACCTCTAATTGGACTCATTTCTAGTTCATTACCTTGATGAATTGAACTGAATTTAAAACATGGATGTACACCTTCAAAGGGTGTCCCAACACTACTCCAAAAGATCCACTATCCTACATTGTTTTATTTTTTTCCCTTTACACATCTCGATCAAGGGACTCAATTCCTTCATCAGCTTTTAGT
>JAUZNJ010028214.1:0-41692 GCA_034780135.1 Jordanella pulchra
TTTGTTCAACCCTTTAAATTAAACATTACAATCTGCACTTGAATTCTGTTGTAGAGGTTTCATTTCAAATCCAATGCCGTGGCATGCAGAGCCCAAATCACGAAAATTGTGTTACTGTCCAAATATTTCTGGCCCTAACTGTATTTCTAATCTTCCATTCCAATCTTAAATTAGTGAGAAAATAGTTGCTAAACAAGTGTGTGACCACTTACACCATAACATTTTGAAGAGTTTCAGTCAGGCTTTAGAGCTCATCATTGCACTGAAACAGTTCTGGTGAAGGTCACTAATGATGTTCTCATAGTGTCAAATAATGGACTTGAAAATTTGGTTGAATTAAGGGAACAACATTATGCTGGTTTAAATCTTATTTATCTGATCATTTTCAGTTTGTTTAAGGTAATAATAAATCTTCCTTGTGCTCCACGGTTACCTGTGGAGTACCACAGGGATCAGTGCTAGGTCCGATTCTCTTTACTATATATATGCTCCCAATTGGTAGACTTATTAGACAGCATGTGATTAGTTTCCACTGCTATGCTGATGATACTCAGCTATATCTGTCTATAAATCCTGATTAAACTAACCCCTAACATAGACTACTGGCATGTCTTGAAGACATAAAAATCTTGAGGACTCTTAATTTTCTGCTTGTGAATGCTGACAAAACAGAAATTATTGTCTTTGGACCAGAGTCACTGAAAAATACACTGATTAGTCAGTCACTAATTACTTGAATGAGATTATATAAAACTCAGAAAATAAAGTAAAACATTTGGTGTTATTCTTAATCAGGACCTGTTGTTCAAACCCCATGTGAAAGAGTTCTCTAGCATTTCCTTCTTTCGCGCCCGGAATATTGCAAAAAATTAGAAATATCCTGTTCAGCGTTGATGCTCAGAAACTAGTCAATGCATTTGTTACTTCAAGGCTCGACTATTGTAATGCTTTACTATCAGGAAGTCCACAAACTGTAGTTAAAAGCCTTCAGCTGATCCAAAATGCTGCAGCCGGATTTCTGATAAAAATAAAAAGAAAGATCACATTTCTCCTTTTTTAGCTTCTTTTCATTGGATTTGTGTTAGATCTAGAGTAGAATTTAAAATCCTTAAATCCTCCGTCTTATATCAGCGATCTGATTGTTCCTTATGTTCCTAACACAGCAATTCGCTCTCAATCTGCAGGTTTACTAGTGGTTCCTAGAATTTGTAAAAGTAGAAAGGGAGGCAGATCTTATCAGGCAGATAGTTATCAGGCTCCTCTCCTGTGGAACCAACTACCAGTTTTGGTATGTGAGGCAGACACCCAGTCTACTTTCAAGGCTAGGCTGAAAAGCTTCCTTTATGAGAAAGTTTATAGTTGGAGTGACTCCGGTTATCCCGAGTTATCTTTATAGTTATGCTGCTATAGGCTTAGACTTCTGGAGGACATAGGGACCACTTTCATCATTCTGCTTCATTCTATCTCAATTCTGCGCATTCTGCAGTATTTGTAAGTTCAGCCTCTAACTTTATGCTCTCTCTGTTTTTTCTTATCATAATAGCTTCGTCTGGTCTATTCCTGTTTGGATGTGGCACCATCCTGGAGAGAAATATCAGCTGGACTGCTACAGTTATCACCTTTGTTTGTGGAGTTGGAGCCTGTATGTCAGTGTGGTCCTGTTTCTCTAACTGTGACTCACTGGATGTACTCTCTTTTATCCTCTGACAAGGTAGCTGGCTTGGAGCACGTCTGCCTTGCTGTGGGTTCTATAGACCCGCCTAGGGGACTGACTGACAATAATTTTTTTAATCTCTTCTTTCCTTATGTCTGCTTCTGTCTCCTTGAACCCCAGTCAGCCTCGGCAAATGGCCTCTTACACTAAGCCTGGTTCTGCTGGAGGTTTCTTCCTGTTAAAAGGAAGTTTTTCCTCTCCACTGTCGCTGCACGCATGCTTGGTGTGAGGAATTGCTGTTGAGTCAATGAGACAATCCAATCAGCTGGTTTCCCTTAGCTAGAAAACTTTTAACCAATCTGACTGTGTGATCTGTTTAAATTTTGTCTGCAAAGTGACATGAAATGACATTTGTTGTGAATTGGTGATATATAAATAAACTGAAGTGAATTTATGATCTACTTGAAACACGTCTAAAGCAGGAAACATGTCATAACCCCCTGCTCTGTGGTTTTGCCAACTCAAGAAGAAAGAAGCTATTTTTTCTAGAAAGCAAGAAAAGAACAGCAACAATTAAAAAAAAATACAAGTTCCCCAGCTCAATTGATTTAAGACATATCTAAAATAACTTTGGGGAACAAAATCTTTAAAATTTAATTTAATGATAATATAATAATGATTTAAATCATCTAAGACAATGCAAAAAGTATCCATTTAAGTGATTGAAGCTAACTCTAAAATACCACATTATTCGTATTTGCATTATCTTGATAATACTTATATAAGCAAAAAATAAATACATAAATAAATAATCTATCATTTTGTATGCAAAATATGATGCATGTTGTTCACTGATGCTTAAAAAATTATTTACCACTCATTTTACTTATTATATTTTTGCTTATGTTATATATTAATTATTTGGAACAGATTCTTAATGACGTGCTAGAGAAGCCCAACAGAAATCCAGACCCAAATCCAGGTAAAAATTTGTTCCAATACTTTAAAATGCTTTTTAGAGATGAATGTATCTATACTAAGCTTCACCCATTTTGTGAAGACCAAATGATATTTACAGATGCTTTTTCGATAATAGTAGCATTTTAAAACAATGTGCTTCATTTTCCACATCTTCAACATCACAACTATGAGCTAGTTTGTCTTGGTGTAAGTTTATAGTTGTTTCTAAGGTAATAGTACTTTTCCATGTTGTTACTGTTAAAATGAAACCAAAACACCACAAATGGTAAGTGAAAAAGGCTTAAATAATTTAGAAACTTTCCTTGGTTTCTATTTTTATTTACTTTTGATTTGTTATTTTAAGTTCTATTTCAGGGTTAATTATTTTGTAGTAGCCTATTTGTTAGCTAGTTTAGTTCAGTCTAAACAACAAAAAAATAAAGTTTAGTTTTAGTTTACAACTTACATACTTGGGATCGTAAATAAAGATAATTAAAAAATAAATAATAGAAATAAAATCCTAAATAAGGACAGACCACTGCAGCAATACAAATGGCCAGGCTGCTGTCTATACCTGCATCTGCTGCTTTAATGTGGTACAGCAGTAGAAAACGAAAACAAGCAACCGGAAATTATAGGCCTCATATTAATGCACCATGATAAAGGCAAAAACGAAAAGGAAGTACATTGTTTTAAAAAATTCAGTTAGTTTAAATTAGTTTTGCAATCTCTGTTTTAAAGATGGAGACTGTGCGCTAAAGTTTTTATTTTATTTTTTTTGCAAGATCTAGTTTTTAGTTAATGATAATATTTTAACAGAACATTTAGGCTTAATTAGACTTTCTTATAACTCAGATTAAGTTCAGAAAGAAGCCATTCTATTCTGAATTTAGTTTTTATTTAGTATTTTCACCCTCATCCTGCCCATTTAATAACTCTCCTCCCCCACCGACCGCACGTGCCGTGTGCTCGCCCCAGCTCCGCTGGTCTCGTGCTTTTCACCATTGGTGGGGGATGATGTCATCGACAGCGGAGAAAATAGAGCCCACCTCCCCTTCGGTGTCTCCTCGCCACGCGCGCACCGCGGCTCGGTGTGACACACGCTCGGACGTGACGCCAGCTGAGTGAGCCAAAAGCACTTCTGATGACATTCGCTGCTGAATCAGTTCAGTCCGAGTCCGACAGAGCTGAACATCTGACACTCTCACCGAGGTCCTCTCTCGGTCCAGTGCTATGCCCCCGTGTTTTTGTTTTAATAAAAGGTGTTCCACATCTGGATCATCATCATCATCCTACCCGTCGGCTCATTCCACTCCCGTCCACAGCAGGCACGAGGATCTATGATTCCGCTGCGCACAAATGATGAACACACAACGGGACTCTTAATGTAAGTCATGTCTAATCTCACTAATGTTGGTAATTTTCGGCCCACAGGCTGTGATTGGCTCCTATCAGCAGGAGGACCGCTGTGCTGCTTCCACACCAGCTCTACGTGTTGGACCTCCACCTGCTTGGCTTTTTTTAGAATACGTGCTCCAAACAGAGTAACGTGTTGTCCTCCTGCAACGCAATATCAGGTTTTTATGTGCAACAACATTCTTCATTTTCGTTTTGTCTCATGAGGAGTTAATATGTGCAGAATAACCTCTGTTTGGATAAATGCACATTTAAGCAGGTTGAAGAAGTGAACAGACATCCCTGCTGGCTCGGGCCTTTATCACCTTTTTTTTATTTCTCATTTCTGGTAAAGGTTGAAAGACCGCAAAGATGCGATAAAAACAAAGCGCGCAGTGCGCCATCTAGCTGCGCTGTAAACAGAGCTGAGTGGGGTTTTTTTTCTCCCCATTACTGACCTGCAGAGTAGCCCCGAAAACAACAATGTGGAGGAAGAGCAGCTAGATTTTAAACCCGATTCACTCATTCTGTGGTGATGCTCATTTAAGGTATTATGTGAACCTGTAGGTTCCTAATTCAGAGAAAGGATTGTGTTTAACAGATGGGCTTTGTGGAAGACAATTTACACAGAGTTGGAACTGATGGATAGCATACATTAAATGACGTCTGCAGCCAAAGTGAATAATGATAGAACACAACTAACTCACTGTTGTGTAAAAGTAAAGTATGCTAACAAAGAAAAAAAACTGTATGTAATATAGATGGCAACACAAGTCTTTAATGTGGCAGGATCACTCCTATTGATCACCCCACTGAGAGCCATCGCTCAACAGCACAGTTTGATGCTGCTTTTACACATAATAGGCCTGACTCATTGCTTATATAAAACCACAGGAACCCCTGTTGGTGACAGAGAGGTGTCTCACTAATGAGCTTCATTCATGAAAGCTTGTGGGAATTAAAAAAAAAAAAAACATGTAGCATTAAACACTAATTTCTCTGCAGTTTGAACATAGTTTGAACAGTTCCAGCCCTTACCTACGAGCAGTTTGCACCTTTTAATTGTTCTAGTTTACAGTTTTTAATGGTGTATTCAGGCTGGGCTCTTTCATGACTTGATGCCCGCATGGCTAGTCTACTCCTCCACATCACTAGATGCAAAAATCAATCACCTTGTATCTCTTATGCAGCACTATGTACTGTATGTTGGCTATGTGCTTAAACATCAGATGCTGCTGACAAACAGAGGTTTTAGAATCAGTAGAGCCAAAATGAGTAACATCTGCAGTGTAATTGTAACATATCTATACATATACTATATATATATATATGTATAGATATGTGTGTGTGTGTGTGTTCATGTGAAATCCATCTCTTAGTCTCTTAATGATACAGGATGTTGTCTTTTTTTCTATTTTGAGCGTAATTTAGTCCTAAAATTCATCACCTGGCCAAATGTCGGATGCTAGGCACCGCTGTTGGATTTGAGCTATAAAGTGTTCATGCAGACCATCATAATGTCATAGTTGAACCAGAGATCATCACGCACAAAGCTTTGACCTTTCACACCTTCCTCCAGCCACGGGAAAAGATTGCAGCAAAAACAGAAATCCCCTTTGGGGGGTAATAGGTTCATGGAGGTGGAATGGGAGGCCATCGTGGAAAAATAATGTGTTTGGCCATTGTTGGTGTTGGTGCTGACATGAAATACCAACACAGGTTAGCTGCAGGCTGGGGCAGTTACTAGTAGATCCACCCTGAACGCCTCAGCGCCTTATTAAGTCATTTTAATGATTACTTTTAGATATGAGAGACAAATTTATTTGACTTGAGCTTCATGTTTGATTTTGTCAGACCTATAAATAAGTTTGAAAGAGGCTGTTAAACCCCCGAGGTCATGACAAAAGATGGCACATAACATTTGGTTCCTAAAAACATGCAAAAGTAAAAATCTCTCATTTTCCAATTTAATCATAAGTCTAAAACTGTGTTTAAAAACCTCTGTGATTCAGTCCTGTTTTTATTTGTAAGATACCAGTAGTTGCAGTAAAACAGCTTATATTGGTGGTTAAACGGTATTTGAAACCTGCTGGTTTTATGTTTAGCTAATTTTCATTCTATTGTTGAATGGATATCCTACAATGCTGTACATCAGTACAGTTCTGCAGTTCAGATTTAGAAGCAGTAAAAGTGTTTGTTAAACATAAACCCAAAGTAAAATGAATTAAACCATGGATCAGTGGATAATTTTACCATCAGATGTGTAATCTCTTGAAAAATAGGTTTGGAAAATCACAGAAAACCCTGTCGGGCTAAAGCTTATAAGCTCCACAGAGAGGAAACCCTTTTACTTGTGTCATAGTTAGCCCCAGTCATCCAGAACAAAGGAACAAAACCCTATAAAAAGAAGATGAATCGATTCAGTTCAAAAGTACTTTATTGATCCTAAAGGAAAATTGAATATTATTGTAAGTTCTAGTGTTTTTTTTCTTCTTTTCTTCGAGTTGTAGATGTTAACAGCTGTAGGAGGATCTTCTGTAGATGTCTGTCTTGCAGAAGCCTTTGAATGAAGACACTAGAGCTGCTGCAATCAGATCGGTTCATGACAATCTAAGTCTTTCCAGTCTGATGACATTCTCAAACTACATTCAAAAGATCCCACTTAAAATATATTAAATTCACAAACTTTTTTTATTAAAACCAAAGAGAATCAAAGTAAAGCACACACGCTTTCTGTCAAATTGGATTATGTTTTTTTGCAGGTCTTCTGTAGCAGTGGAGCAGTTTGAAGCATCTAAATATGCTAGTTCACGTTATCAGAGCCTTTATGATTATTTGAGGTCATCTTCAGTTCATTCAAAGCTGATCACCTATTTTCCTGCATATTTTAACATTTCTTAACCTCTCTATATTATTTATTTAAATGTAACTGTGCTGGTCTGAAAGTCATCCACACAGTTCCCTTTATTCCTACAATCCACCAGTGGTTGGAGGAATAAGGTTACAATATTGGAGTCTTCATGCTTGTCTCAGTCTGCAATTGGACTCAGTGCTATAAGGCTCCATTTTTTAAAGCTGAACCTGCCAAGGCTGCAAGAACAAAAACAAAGACATGTTTCATTCTTTAAACTGTGGAAGAACTCAGACGCAATGTTTGGAGGAAGTCATGACTGTAGCATTTAAGACCTTTCAGCCAATATTAAAGGGAAAACCTTGATAGAGAAAACACAGTTCTTCATTAGACTCCCTTCAACCATGTTTACTGATATGGACATATGTTTCTATGACAACTGTGTGGTTTCTAACCCGGTTGTTTTTATTTTCTTGGCTTCAACATTTTCTTCTAAGATAAACTCTGGTGCAAATTCCTGAGGGAGAACAGAAAAAGTATGTAGTTGGTCAGTTCAGCTCACAAAAGTTATAGTTAGCTTTTAATGTTCACGTTGAGCCGACTCCTGTCAAAAGGAATTTTCTGCCACATTTTTTTTGTTATTTTTAGACCTGAACACTAAATGGTTCGGGGGACGCAGTTTTCTCCAAAGGTTTTTTTTTTTTACCTGAAGTATCTAAAAGCTATATTTAAAGGCTAGCTGCCAAGCTGCTTCAGATCAACCTAAATGTGGAAGATTAGGATGTATTATATTGGTCTTAGTTTGTCTACTACCTCCACCATATAGTGTCTTGCAAAATCAGGAGATCACAGCTGCAAATGCTTAGAATAAAAGGGAACGTTGGGTTATAAGTATTTATTTTATTTAAAATACATCAGAGTTCTCTGTTTTAAGGTGAAAACATGGAAATGTTTTCTCCTTTATACTTTAGTGAGGTGCTATCTGAGTTAGAAAGTCTCCTCCTTGAGAAGCATTAAAACCTGAACATTTGCTGCAGTTTGAAGGCCGTCATCCACCAAGTTAGTCCGTCTTTTAAGAAGATTATTCCAAATATATTCAGAGCAGATTATGGCCCATTTTATCTGTCAGAGGGCCCAAATCTCAGCCAGCTATAAAACCTGCTTTTCAAGCTGCCTTTTTTTCCTGCTTCTATTCAGAGACTTCTATTTTTGGAGGCTTTTTGTTCTAACTTTCTGAGAGATAATATTCCTGATTTCTTATTTTAAGGCTTTTCCTTTGAGCTGTACAGGAGGTGCTTAAAGGAGTGGCTTTGTAAAGGCTTGGTTCTAAAAACTTCAATTTTTTTGTTTTGACCAATTAAAAAAAAACTGTACAGGAAATCTGATGCTACATATTCTGTCTGCTGCATGTTGCCATCATGCTGTTGGCTTGTTGTCCACGCCAAGCCGCAGCTTCAATCACTCTCTGTCTGCTGACTGCGGAAATTAAGTGATGTAATTATTTTGACTTGCCCCTTTCTCGCCTGACGTGATGTGAGGTCTGGAGAGGTGGATGTAAGGCAGTGAAAAGTGAATTTAGCAAAAGCCTGGGAAGGGCTTTACTCTAAACACGCCGTTCTGTTTTCCTCCTCACTTCATCTGAACAAATCTAAATGAAACGCCGTGGCTCATTATTGGGGTATGATTATGTCAGTGTTAACGTGATGCTGTAATTTGGGAGCCTGAGTCATAGCAGAAAGCATGCTAAGCTGAGTCGCATTGTTTATTTCATTTAACATCATTAAATTTGTAACATAAGCCTGAATAGAGTTTGACTCATCAGGACTGGAATGCATCCTCTTGTTTTTAGTTTTCTTTGACTCCGCTTGTTTAAACGATACCTGACCTAACTAATGTTAATATTTTTTATAATGTCTGTCATACAGACATATCGAGAACGTCTCCTCCAGGGCTACGCCCCACTGGGTACATTACGGCATCTTATATAAACATCAAGGCTCCTCTGATGCCTTCCTGACTATATCTGTTTGTTTTTTATAGCAAATAGGTGCAAACATTACTTATGTATTCAGTGCCACCTCTGATAGTTGGCCGAATGCATCTTTTAGTGTCAAGTATCACATCAGTGAGGTGGTTTCTGCCCTTTATTTAGTTCGTGTTTAAGATGTAAGTGGACCCATTTTCTGCCTACTTGATCAGATAGAATTGGCTTACAAGCTATTGATAGTTACTTCTCTCATTCATGAAGCAGACATTTTTTTAATTGAGAATGTCTTCTTTAGTCCCGTTATTTGGACTAATCGAGCAAACTCTGAATTATGCCTCGGCATTTAATCTGTCCAATGGACCCAACGTCTCCGCACACTCCCACAAATGTTGCTGTTGCATTAAAATAAATGGAGCAGCTTGCTTGTAATTTCTTGATTAGTTCCCTGTTGTTAACTGAGGAGCAGAATTGGTTTCGTGTCCTTTTATTGTGTAGCTTTATGTTAGGATTAGGAGAGCTATTCAATTCTGTTCGGTGTATTCATGAAGTGCCAATTTAAAATAAATATCTTAAAGCACTTTAGAAAATGAACAGGGCCAAATTGTATTCAGTGTGTGTAATTCTGTCTAATTCATTCCAATACCACAGAATCATATTGGCAGATTTAGATCAGATGGATTTTATTATCAAGGTTGGCAAGTATAAGCATGTGGTGACAGTGGAGAGGAAGGATTGTCTTTAAACAGGATGAAACTATCACAAGAGCAAAGTTCAGTATGCTTGTCCGTCTGACTGGACGAGTTGGTCCAGGCGTAAGTTATATGGGAGGAAAAAAAGGAAGTTAAGCTGTAGCTGAATTAGTTGCCTTGCTCATTAATGGGGCTATGAAGCAAAGGAGAACAGGAAAAGGCTATACATACATTTTATGGGGAAAAAAACTAAGGTAAACTTTCTTTTGCAGAAATTTGGGAATATAAAGCGTTTTTTGTTCAGCAGCATCTCTGCTAATATTTTCACCAGGGAAGCAACACAGAGATCCAGATGCACTCACCATAGAAGAAGATTTATATGGAAGTCTTTTTTGCCACAATATCCCTGTTATCAGCTTCATACCAGTAAGGAGACATAGTATAATACAAAAGAACAGAATCAGATGGATTTTCTACGACAAGAAGAAATAACAGGACTTTGCTTGATTCAGTAATAAAAAACACAGCAAAACACTGCAGCTGTGCACCTTGGATACTTTCTATTAGAAAGAAAATACAAGGGTAAGTTGAGATAATGTAAGAAATAAAATAAAAATATTCCCTTGATTACTTTATCCAGAAAAAAGGGAAACTCTGGTCCAGGTGTACCTCCAAGAGTTGCAACTGAGCCAGTAGGACCTTTTATTAAAACAGATAAACTATTCTGAAAGAAACCTCAGGGAAAGTGGTAGAAATAAAATAATATAGAAATACATTGTATTAGAAGAAGCACAGTCGTGACACTTAGGATAGCCAGATTAGAAATATATAAAGGTGATAAATAATGAACCTGCTGGATCTATTATTTATGTGGTCTGGTGGTCAGGGTCTGAAAACACTGCTGCTCAGTGGGGCTATGCAGTAGGTGCTAAATGCCAGAGTTAATGGAGCATCATCTTGGATTAGGGGAAAGAAGTTGGAACTTCAAGCAGATCCATATAATATCACAAGAAATATCAAAGGTTGTTTTGTCTTTGCTTCCTTGAAATGTTAAAGCAGCAGTTTTGACTGTTTTTTAGCTTTTGTTTTACTGATATTAATGGTGCATTTCATTATTATCTGCTTAATTGATCATAAAAGTTGAGAGGCTAGTTAGCAAATTGCTGTTTTATAAGCAGCAGGAATATTTTTCTCAAGGCCATGATATATTTATGTATTAAGTTGTGAATCAAATGCAAAGCAGCCATTCTGATGTCTCTGTTTAGAAATTTACCTCTTTCGTCTGCAGCTATCAGGTTTCAGCAATGTGGACAGCAGTCAGTAACCATTTAAGGATGCAGCATTTCCTGTCACAGCAGCAGCTCTACGGTAAACTGAGTCCACACCTCAGAGGTTTTACTAAAAAACAAACATAACGGCCGTGCTGTCACTGATCCGAGCTGCTCATTGCCGATGTAAACAGCAGATATTTGCTGTGGTGGCTAATGAAGTCTGATGCAGCAAAAGAATAGATTGTGCCGCTGAGATCATTTTCTCGTTGTCGCTCGTATGTCGTCCGCTCTGCTGTGTGGGCGCTTGGCTCTGTCATGTGCTTTTTGATGAAGTAGCTGCACAAAAGCAAGTTGGAGAGTAGGAACTAGAGCTCTTCATCAATCTTGTACATTCAGAGAACCATCTGCACTCTTTCCTGCGGAAAGAGAGAAAACAAGAAACACCAACCTCCTGAACAGCCTGTCCCCAAACACTCCGCCTCTCCATTTGGAGAAGAACTGTACACCCCACGGCCCAAACAAGCCCTGCGACTGATGACTGTGGAGCCTGCAGGAGAATGAGAGGTCTGCTGAAGGTTTTATACAGTCATGCATTGCAAATGCGAGGCTCTGACATGCTGTAAAGCCAAATCTATAAAAACAGGTTTTTAGATTATGCATAATCTAAACGTATATCGTCTTGCAATAGTATTCACACCTTAATCCTTCCAAAGAGCTTTCTTCAAAATATTTATGTTGCCTCAACGTGGCCTGTTGAGCCCTTTTGCAATTCTAGTTACCATTTAAAAGTAAAAAGACTGAGATTTGTAGAGTGCATGACAAAAAGTCATCCAATCACTAGTCTCTCCTATTAAGTCTGGGTATGGACGCTTTTTTTGGCTGCTTCTTTGATTGAAGCCCATCAGTTTAGGTGGAGGACTGTCTCTTGATAGATTTTCACCTGTTCCTTAATTTTTATTCTTTATTTTGCCAGATTTAACAGTCCTTGGTGAGATGACCCAACCTTTGGACATTGTTTTGTAACCTGAAATGGCTTTAAACTCCTACACAACATTCTCGCCTTCCTATAGTGATTCTCCATCGTCATGAACCTCTCAGGTCTTCATGGAATAGCTGAATTAACGCATTAATGCATTTACTAATTCTATTCAGTTTATTTAATTTTTGTTTATTAAAGTAAAGGAACTGAATAGCAATAAAAAATACTAATATGTAGAAATTAAGATTTTTATTGATTAAAAGTAAGAAAATTATGTTTTGTTTTCTTCCACTTGACAGTTTTGCATTACTGGGGTCTATCCTTAGTAAAATAAGATAAACCGCAGTCTGCAGTTGTGGCTTAAAAAAAGTTCAGTGGATGTGAATACTTTTGCGAGGCTTTATCCGTCTAAACACTAAAACTATGTGAGTTAGCTGTTTATAGAAGGTAAATCTTTTGGAAAAACCTTGACGTGTGCTCCGTCCTCCTCCTCCTCCTCCTGGCTCCTGGCGGACTGTTAAAGCTGTTATCGTCTCTCTGCTGGTGTGTTGTGAGCCGAGGAGAGGCCGTCATGATCTCCCCCTGCAGACTTGTGTTGCTCTCACTATGTAAGACTGAGTGCTGCTCCTCATTTCTCTTTTGTGTGTGTGTGTGTCTTTTATCTTTGCGAGTTTGAATTTCAAATCATTCCGCTTTCATGTTCTCCAGTACGGAAGCAGCTAAAGGGATTTCATAGTGCCTCCTACTTAGACTCTTTCATACCTGAACCCATGTATTTTACATTAGCTTCACCATAAATATCAACCTAAGACATTTACATGTATTCTTATATTTCAAAAAGATTTAACCAGTATTCTATATGACCCTGAAATACGATCACACCTTTCATTAAAACCTGCTCTTAGCTTTCTGCCTCATATGATGTCTGGACGATGTAATGCAGTTTTACCTGCTGTTATGTTGCCAATACTCACTAGAGGATTGCTGTTAAACACTGTCTGATGGATACAGAGTCAGTAACACTCTGATTTGATGCAGTAAATTGATAAAAAAGTTACTACGTTGGCGCTGTTGTATCAGCCCACTTCCTTTATTTCTTTCCCCTCCCTTACTTGGCTGTCACCTCAGAGACAATCTGTCGTTTAGCAGCTTAAACAGTTAACAGGTGGACAAAAATGAAAGCTTGCTAAGAGGAAAGAACAAGTAAGATCTTTGATCACAAGCGAAAAAGCCTTTTTCCTCCGTAAAGCATCAGACAGACCCTAAACGCTTTGTACTCTGCTGTTTGGCCGTAGGTTTCAAGTGAGGCAGCTGCAAGAGGAGCATGCAAAGCAACAGAGCTCAGCGTGGTAACATAGACGCTTTTGTTCAATGTGTTTAGCTAACTAATTGGGAACTACCGACAGAAGTGCTTTCACATAAACCGGGTTAATTAAACAGGGTTCTGATTAACCTCCTAATTAACAGTTCCTCGACCTTTTTTAGATGATTTTGTTCTTGAAGTGGTTTGCCTTTGGCTCCTGAGGACACAAGGCAGAGAAATGACAGGATAGCAAATGCTTTTGCTGTAGAGTTCCTGCAGCCATGGCCACCGGGGGAAGAATTGTTTAAATACTAAATATAGATGTTTTACATGTCCAATTACATTATTACTTGATCATAAATAATTCCTAGTCAGTATATACCCATTATACATAGTTAGCCAGCACACAGTGTCCTCTGAGATGTAAAAAAAGGGATAAAATATGCGTGTGTTGAGCTGCAGGTACATCATCCAACACTGATTTTTTTTTCGTTATTTAATTTAACCTTTAATTTTAAGATATTTATGCAATGGATAGTTTCAAAATCACCAGTATTAGGACCGTATAATAAATATAACTAAATAATTTTTTTATTTTGTTAGGTTCTAGGAGAATTTAACGCTGCTTGAAAAGCATTGGCTTCACACTTTATGTGATTTACTTCAAACTATCCGATTAGATATTGGACTTAATAAGCCAATCAGGCAGAATGTTTGACCTAATCATGCTGCCAGCTGAAGCGACAAATCAGATCTTCCTAATCACTAGGTATTGTGCTACTGCCCTAGCAGTGATTTTTACCAATGCTTTATTTCATTCTACTGTATTTTTTCAGCTAAACCCAATGTAATTATCAAGGAGCTACACTACTGCTGGTTTATTTTGAGTATTTTTAACATCTCTGTTTGGTCGAAGCTGCAACTGTAGTTGAGTGAAAATGCCAGTGGCCAGCCCCGCTCTCTCTCTGTCACACACTCTGTTTGTGAAGGGGAAAGTGATCAGAGTGATTGTGACTTCCACCATGATAAAACTGGGTCAATGTAACCCCAACCCCCTCCACTACAGGCAAGGCTGAAAGAGGGGGGAAAAAAGAGATGTGGATACCATCACCAGACTGCGCGTGGATTTAAACATGGAGACACTGGAGCGTGCCGTGCTTTCCCGATGGGTTGGTAACTGTGTTGTCTAGGGGTTGAACTCCCCGCCACCCTACCCCACCCCCAAGATTGTTCTGACTTGTTCCTTCCTCTCCCTGTAGTCTGTGGTTTTAGTGCATCAGTATGATCTGTCCCTCTGTATTTTATCTCTGCCCACTTTTGTTACTGTCAGGCGGTGTTGTACATTTCCAGGGTCTCCCTTTGGTCTCAATTTCCTAAAGGAATCGTTCAAATAATGACGACAAGGATGTGTTAAAATGAAAATCTACCCTAAGGGAGGGAGATGGTTCCTTTAAATACTTTCCAGTTCAATAAACATGACAAAAATAGTAATCAGTTATAAGTTGCCTCTTTGCTTATAAAAAGCTTCCCTTTCTGCCTCCGTAATTACTTAACTACTTAAAATGCCCTTCCCTATTGATGTAGATACGGATCCAAAGCAACAACTAGGCCTCGTTGGTTAAACTAAAGCCTCTTTCTCACTGAAATCAGCGTTTTTTAAAACACAGATTGACCCGCTAACAATCGGCATTTGGCTCCCTTCCCACTGGCAAAAAAAGTGGAGTCTGACCCCCGCTGGCAAGCTGCGTAGCCTCTGCGCCCCTGCCGCTACATGACTGGTGGCAGAAATCTGGAAAGTAAACATTGGAGAGTGTGCTTTGGTGTTTCGCTCTTTTATCTGTCTGAAAATCTCTCTTACCAGCTCTGCATCATGTTTATCAAATGTAAACAGAGTTGTTACGGTTTGTTAGATCAGACGCCACTTGCGTGGTGTGTTGACGTCCATACGATGCATTTAGTGGTAACACGTAAATTAGCGGGTTAACGGGGCTTTATTGTTCCCACTGAATACCGATTGAAGCCCATGGAAAACCAAGGGGTTCAAAAACAGGTGACCTCAACACATAGACAACATGTGAGTTTTGCGCATTGTCAACATGTTGTCTTAACCTTGAAATTGGTCACACAAGTTAAACAAGTTGAGAGCACGTAAAGAACACGTCAAATACACTTTAATTTTATGGGATTATGAGCCATTAAGCCACTTGTCCAGTTTGAGCTGGTGGCCGTGGTTTTTTCATCATTTGCTGCTGAGTAGTGGAATAAACCACTTCTTGTAACCTGGGGGTGGTTTGCCTGCAGCAATTCAACATATCAGCTTTTTTTTTTCCTTTGTGAGAAAAGGAGCCTTTTTCTAAAAAAAGTCTAATATTGGATGAGAGTTTAAGGCAAAAACCAACTGTAGAGCTAAATCTCTTTAAGAGGAAACATTACATCGCTTTATTCCATTGTTATTTTTATTTCATATTTAATATATTTTGAATTGCTCCAAGCAAACCAACCTAGGGTTATAAGAAGTGGTTTAACCCACTACTCAGGAGCCATCGGGAAAAAACCACAGCCACCTGGTAGTCGACGTGTCGTTGACATGTTCTTTATGTGCTCTTAACATGTTAACTATGTGGGACCAATATAAAGTTGAAGACAACATGTTGACAAAGTGCAAGCAAAGGCAAAGTGTGTCAGAAGTCACATGTTTTTGAGCCACTTTTTGAACCGCTTTCCATAGAGCCGATGAGTTTGAAGGCGACTATAACCCAGCTCGGTTGCCGAGTTGTTTAACACAGTTTTAAACAGGTCAGTGAGCTGTTCCCACTGCCACTAAAAGCCGATTGTTTAAACTGGTTTTTCTGCCAGTGGGAAAGGGGTATGAGTTTCCCAGAACATCCTGCACATTAATTGGAAAGAATTTTAGGGCGCACGGATTCAGTTTTAAACATGTTTTCTTCTTCCGTAAATATATAGAGAATGTTGCTGCTGTGGCAGATTGTATTATGAAGAGAATATGTAATGATGTTGAGGTTAATAGAAGATGACAAACTAATATGTGCTTGGATGGCAAAGCCCAATGATTTCTGAAAAAAAAGAAAACCTCAGCAAAGCATATAACTGTGTATTATAGAGAGTTTAGGCACCTTGCATATATTATTCCTAGAGGATTTTTGTAAATCTTTGGCCTGCAGATACTGGATTTGTCCAATTCTTATGTTTCTTTAAAAACCAAGAAAAGCATGGAATAGAATAATAGTATTCAAAATATTTTTCCTTGCCTTGCTGCTGCAAGAGTTCATTAGTTATTTATAGGAGCAGAGGAGGCTATCGTAGAGAATTTAGCATGTTTGTTCAAATATATTGGCTAGCATTACTAGAACGTTTAGATATAAAATAGAGATGTTTACCTTAGATCTTGCATTTAAAGCTATTACTAAAATTTTTAAATTCACGATGTGTCAGAACAGATAAAGATAGAGAGATCAGACTAATCATCTCTGCTCTACTCTATTAAGTTTCTTGTTAACTGTCCTCTATTGCAGGCTAAATTAACCACATCTTAAAAAGTTGCAAAAAATACACTTTTGCTTATAATTAGGTTCCTGCATCTTGCTGCTAACTCTGACACAACATCTTTAATGCTAAAAACAACAGATTTTTCAGGAACAGTTGATTGACTTAAGACTGTAGATGCTGTTGAAGCAAATGCTATACATGATGTGAGGATGATCAGAAAAGTTTTGGGTTTTTTCTGTTCCAACCAGTAAATAAGTAGATGGCATTAGTTAGCTGGAAATTAGCAGCAACTTTTTCAGCCATTTGAATCAGGGGCGGCCTTGCATGGGATTAGAAGCAACAGATTATCATTTACTCCTGTTGTCAGCCTTTTGTTGTCAGGGACTTTCGATACTTGTCGTTAACCAGGAATATGCTGCAGCAGCTGGCAGTTTTAGAGATGCTATGACCAACTGACTAACCGCCATTTTCCGACTCATGTAGCCCGATTCTTTCTGGTCTAAAAGGGAAAATAATCCCTTTAGCGAGTTCTGAGGTTCTGGTACTGGTGGGATGTGCTGGGATAACATCCTGAGGGGAATAATCTGGCAGGCCTCTAAATCAGAAACAGATACATATCAGATGTTCAATCCATATCAGATAACTTCAGTTGTCCTTTTGATACTGAATGAGTTTCACCCATTTTTAGGTGCTAAAGTAACCCAACAAAGTAAAGAGACACGGTCAAAAATGTGAAATCTATTGGAGCTCATCTTTCTCGCGTTGAGTTAGTTTCCCAGAAGAAAACCTCTGAGCCTTTTCAGCCAAAACAGATTTGATCTTGATGCTAATTTTAGCACGCTAACATTGTCCCTGCTGACCAGCGCTGCCACCCACCGAGCCATGCTGCTAGATGCAAAGAGGAAATTAAAGCACTTCATCAAGCAAAGATTAGGGGTTGATTATAATTACCAGTGTATCAAGAGGGTGGATTTTCATTTTAATGGCAGTAATATTTCATACTAATGTTTTTAAAACAGCCTTAAAAGGACTTTACTGCAAGTTGGTGTCAAACTTCTACAACCAAGGTAACAAACTGCTTCAGCATTAATCACAGGAGTGATTTAAGCTGTTCAAGATGTGATGATTTTGCACAGCTCTTCACTTATAAGAAACTATTTTACTTAATCTTAATCTGTTCTTACTTGGAAATGAAGTGAAAAATGACTATGTAATTGTTCTGTGTTGTTTGTCTATGTGGTTTCCTGTTTATAGCACAGCATGGACAAATGAGAAATGCTTGTTTCTGACTGCCCCAAAAGAAAAAGTAACATGATAGATTTTCATTTTAAATCATCACATGACTTTTAGCACTTTAAATGCTTTCTGAAGGAGAGACACGCCGTAAGCCATTAGCTGTGAGTCACTTTGTTGTTTTCCTTTTATTTTATGCTGTCCAAATACAGCAAATTGATTTTTTCATTTTTTTATTCGCTTAGGTTACACAAATTAGAAAGATACACGTTATCCATGTTTTGTATTAATACTATCCATTATAGATTATTCTGGGTAAACACAGGCATTTAGTTTGTTATAAAGGCTTAAATATTCAAACCGCAATCTACAGTATAACAAATAAACTTGTATATTTCTATTTTTCATTCAACTGAAAAGCTAATCTGCTTGAAGAAAAAAGTCTTAAAAGTTCATATCACAAAAGCTTTGAAAACTACTTTTTCCACTTTTATTATAGTGATTTTAGCTAACTTCACCATCAGCCATGATGGTGTTTTATTTGATTATTTACATCTTGTTAAGAATGAGAACCCGTCTGAGGGTTGAAGATTGTTGTGTTCATTTGCCACAGAATTAGCTGGAATTATGCATTGCTAATAATAAAAAAGGGTTAGCCCCTTCAGATCTTACAAGGGAAACAAACATAATTGTAAAAGAAGACGAGCATTGTTGTCCATGGTGTAAGGTAGACCAGACGTTGAGCTGCATCATGGGATGGATACAGTAATATCCTGTAATATCCATTCCTGTCAAACATGCACCTGAACTACTGTTAAATTTCTCCTTCACTTGCTGAAAATGTTATGTTTCTTCAAGGTCAAAACTAAGGTTGAACATTGGAGATAGTTTTTTATTAAGTTACTGTATGTTTTGTCATGCAAAATACTACAAGTGACTTGCAAATGCAAAACATAAATTTGTGATGAAAAGGTCTCACCAATATATGTAAATTGCTGTTCCTTACAAAAGTATTGATATCTATGAGGTCTTTTGCATTTAGTCATGTTACAATCAAAAGCAATAATGTTTTCTTTTGAGATTTAATGTAACTGACCAATACAAAATGGTGCATAGTGGCACAGTGAACATTTTTCAGAATTTATCCTGTATTTTCTTTAGAATTTAAAAAGGGGGCTTTTTTTCTATTTATTCCCCTCTTCTTTAATACTTTATACACTTGAAGACTGCTTGTGAGCTCATTTTCTCTTCTGTTCATCAAAGAGTTGCCAGAAGAAAACAATTACCAAAAAAAAAAGTCATAAGATGTCCCGATTGCAGCTTGGCACCGGTCATCAGAATTTAACACTTGTAAAAGAGAGTTCTCTGGTCAGAAGAGGAAAAATTCGAACTTTCTGGCGTGCATTCAAAGCATTACAAGTGCAAGAAAAGCAACAATGCACATCATAGTGTAATTCCATCCATCCATTAGATGACTATAAATATCTAAAAGTAAAATAGAGTATGGTTTAGAATACAAATCATATTCCTGTGTCAGAATGGCCTAGTCGAAGGCTAGGCTACTGTAAATCCAACTGATTATCTATTGTAAGACTTAGAAACTGCCCTTTACAAATTATGTTATCTCGGCAAATAAAATCCTTAGCATTTAAATTTGCAAAATGATTTTCCTTGCAGCAAGAAGGTTCTTGTTAGATTCCCCGTCAAGGGTCTTTCTGCATGGAGTTTTCATTTTCTCCCCATGTAGGTGTGGGTTCTCTCTCAGTCCTCCAGCTTCCTCCCACTGGCAAAAAACATGACTGTTAGGTTATTCGGCATCTCTGAAGACTGGCAACCTGTCCAGGGTATACTCCGCCTTCCACTCGTAGTCTGCCAGAGATAGGCACTGGCACTACCCTGACCCCAATAGAATAGGGGAATGGATGCAGGGATGGATGGATAATTATTTACCAGTTCTATGTTGGTCTTTCACATTGGATCCAAGTAAAACACATTGACACTTTTAGCTGTAACGTGAAATTTAAAAAGGTTTAAATGGTACCAATACTTTTGTAGCTTTACATTTCACATGTAGTTTATTTGTTCTAATTAAGATCCCCATAGTCTAAGATGAAAAAATAAATTGCATAAGTTTCAAGCTATGTAGTCCTATGTTAAAACTTTGTGTCAATCACCATGAGTTTGTATGTGTTGTTCAAATCCCAACTTGTGAAATGTAAAGCACTTTCTAATTAGTCCAGTATACATAACAAAGTGGTAACTTCCTGACTAATATGATTCTGTTGTTTTTTTCGTTGGCCAGCTTTGCATAAACCCAGATGCCTCCCCTCCCTCTTGACGAGCGCATAGTGGTCATTCAACGCCCCAAAAACGTGTATGAGGCTTCCCCACAAACCGTTCCACACCATTCCTCTCACATAACAGCCTCTACAAATGGACGAGTTACCCAGCCTGTGCATCTCCATGCCTCTCAGTCACATTTTTATTCACCTGTGTGTAAATCTCTAAGTGTGGAATGCAAGCGAAGGTCGTCCCGTGTGCAGAGATTCAAGGGCGACCAGCCTGCCAACCCAGCACTGGTCCGACACATTCCGAGCCACTGCCATAGCAATGGTACTGTAACACTTGGCCCGCGGCTTCCCTCCCACACACATACTATTGATATTAAGGTATCGGTGGACAAAGGGGGAAGAGGAGTACTTAGTAACTCATTAGGGCGCACTGGAAGTGCAAAAGGTGGCAGAGGGAAATGTGTCACTTCCCAGTCGGATCAAGGACAATGTGAGAGAAAACCTGGAAGCTCTTTGAGGCCTTGTGGAGTGGAGCACAAGCCACAGCGAGTTCGTCAACTTTCATCCTCCCCTGGAGGGATCCTCCAGTTCGTCCCTGCTCAGGCACAACACCATACATTTAGAAGAGAAAAGGAGACAGAAAACTCAAATTTTCATACCAGAAGTGACCAGGAATTTCCTTCTTTGGGTCACAGGAAAACTTCCAAGCTGGGAACTGTTCATCAAAGCCATAATAACCACAGTCTGCCCTACCAGCACCACTCTGTTCCTGTGCCCCATGCTGCCATCCTAAACTCCTCCTATCATTCCTCCCCTCCATCCCAACCCCCTCATGTTCCGGTCTCCTTTCAGCAGCATAGTCAGCCTTTCCCACCTCACACAAGAGATCACCGTCCCCATATTCTCCATGGTCTTCCACTTTCCCCTTGCTCATCCCGTGTTGGAGGGTTTCCTAGTCCGGACCACACTTGCACCATTGACTGTGCACACCCATTCAACTGTGGCTGCTGGAGGTTGGTAAAATGCACAGGGTGTAAAGGAGACTCTTCCAGTTACCAGGGAGGCGGAGGAAGCACTTCTACCTCATTTTCCTGTGCTCACAATGTTAGCACAGTGAAGAGAGGAAGTAAAGACATGGGCCTGAAGAATCTGGGTGGCTGTCTCTCCACTGCCTCCACATCAAACACTTCTTCATCAAACAGCACCGCCTCTGACTGTCGAGCAGCTCGGTTCAAACCTCTACCTTGTGCCTCCTGCGGTGGAGAGGCTGGAAACTTTGAGAGTCCCGCTATCCTTCGTAAGAAACTAGTAGGAGGATGCCTTCCCTGTACTTCTCTGTCCTCTTCAACCCCTTTGCGGGCCATTCAAAGCTGTGTATCTGGTTGCAACAACAAAGCATCCCAGACTGGCAGTTCTTCCTGCAGCTACTGCAGCAGCGACCCAATAGTGGTGACGTTCAATCCTCGCAGAGGAAAACCGCCTGGACGAGTATTAGGGCCAACTCAACCGATGGCTATGTTACAAGCTGATGATGATGACTACAGTGTCCGGACCATCTGGCCTGAGGAACTGGCCAAGAAAATGACCCATTCTAAAACTCAAAAGAACAACTGTGCTGGGATGGGTGTTGGGAAGACCTGCTCTAGTCATGCCGAGAATGGCAGCAACGGAGAAGGCATGGCAATCTTGGACTGTCAGAACCTTCAGAATTACGCACAGACTCATCTCACAGACCATGCTGGCCGCCGACGGCTTCAGCAAGGCAAAATGGCTGCACTTGGTTTTGTAGGCAGCAGGTTGGGGTCTAGCTATGATGATGGCCGCAACTCGCTGAAGAAGCTCTTAAATAAAGCAGAAGAGGTTGGAATGAGCGACAGTCCTGAGCATGACCAAATCTATCCAAGATCCACTTCTCCTCGCTCTGTTTCCCCACCATCTCCTGTGTCGTTTTCCCCTCCACCATCAGTCCCCAGTACACTCATCAAACCTAAACCATGGCAGAGAGACAGAGAGGGAGGACACTCTTTACCATCGGCTCAGTCCCTTCACCTGGCCCTGAACTCCCTTAACAGAGAGCAAGATGAGGAGAACAACCGAAGTAAGACTATACTAAAGTACGCCTGAGTAAAGCAGGCTATGTCACTTTATTAATGAAAAAGGTACATATATTCTGCAATATTTAACAAAAATCTGGTAAAGTGAAGTCTTAAAACCACCTGAAAACCAACTCTACATTGATCATGTTTTGGTAATAATTGTAAGTGTAAATACATTTCGTACTATTCTTGACATAAATGTATTCATAAATGGTTATACTCATTTAATGGTACTTATACGATATATTTTGTTGTTAGAACCTAATTACTATTATTACTATTATTGTTATTATGTTATCAAACAGTTGCACGGTGCTCTTTTTCTTAGTAGTAAATATATATATATATATATACATTTTTTATAAATTGAGTTTGTAAGGCCACTCTTTAGTTCTTTGAAATGTCAATGCATGTGTGTGTTTTCCTTGTTGTATCCCAGTGAGGCTCTCTCTGCCACTGTCTTCATCGTTGCCAGCTTCACTGTCTGATGAGACTTTGATGACTCCTGATGCGGAGAACGCCGTCATCAGCCCCATCCTGCCCTTCCTGTTCTTGGGAAACGAGAGAGACGCCCAGGACCTGGACCTGCTGCTGCGCCTCAATATAGGCTATGTCGTAAATGTAACCACACACCTGCCCCTCTACCACATCAACTCGGGCCTGCGCTACAAAAGGCTGCCAGCCACTGACAACAGCAAGCAAAACCTCAGACAGTACTTTGAGGAGGTCTTTGAATTTATTGGTGAGAACCCAACTATTAAAAACTCAATGTGTGTCTGAATGTGTATATGATGTTAGCATTATTCTCAAGATTTGAGAAGTACGGTATCTTCTTTACTAGCCCACTCCCATTTGGGTAAACCTGAAAAATTTTCAGGTTTACCCAAATCTATCTACTGTAGATTTCCTCATCTACAGTAGATAACTAAAGATAAACCAGGAGGTAAAAGTTCGGGTCTCTTTTTTGTAGGTTAGACTCAATGAAGTGATTGATATTTGTGTTTTTATAGCCATTTCCTTTTTTTTTTGCTAGCTATTATGATGATTCTAGCATTGATTTATTAGTACTGAATTCTGGAATATGCCTAAACTGACACATTTTTTACCACTTATTATCAAATTAGATTCTTCCTAATTACTCTTCAAAACATACCACAATTCTGGTTGACCCCGAAAAGCTTATATATTAGGCCCTAAATATTTTTTTATTCTCAGCAGAAATGCACCAACAGAATCCATGTCGTCACACCTACTGGGTGCGTTCAGTTGGCTGGGTAGTCTTTTGAAGCCTTTATTTAGAAAGCAGTTGTACTTGATGTTCGCACAATTAAATGTGCAGTTGATACCTGATTCTCACATAACTAAATAAAAAGATTTATCACTTTTTTAATGCCTAAGATTACATCCAATTAGATTTTTCTTGTTTTACATCAATTTCTATTACCAAAAAATATATCTGCTGAGAGCTGGTATTTTGTTTTTTATTTTCTTCAAATTCAGAATTTTTATTCGTATTAAACCTTATGACTTGGGCCAGACATCCTGGGTTAAGAGTTTAGGACAGTTAGGAGTCTGCATACAGACAGGTGGATCATTAATTAAAGGAATCCACAGGAGAACCATAAATTAATTTAACAACACTAATGTATAAATATGCGGATAGCTTTATTAGTAATGAAAATCTGCTCTATCTTCAATGATTTCTTTGGAAATTAAGATGTTTAATTTTCCTATTAGTTTATTCTGAGATGTATAGATTGACCATAAGATGTTTTTGGCACCTATCAGTTTTAATCGACCCTTCAATCCATATTGGTCCCTATGAAAATTTTCCAGTACTGCCACTGGTCAGGCACCATGCTAATGTCGCTTCCTCTAGAAATCCCTTAGCCACCCCTCTGGCCCCCCCTGTAAATAATTCTTAGAACCACCCCTGCTACCACTCCCTTCATTTGCTACACATTGTAAACATGTTTTCACATAGTTTTTTAATAAATGTTTATTCGATGTTTAAATTAAGACTTGTTTAACATTTGCCATAATAGTATCATTTCTTTTTCTTGTAAATGGAGAAAAAAAAGAAAATTTGACTTTAAAATGGGTCCAATATCGTGGATCAGTTAGATTTATGTCTAAATAATACATATCATAAGCATCAGAAGCTCTAAAAATAAATAAATAAATTTATTGGTCGATTTCTAGTCAAGGAGATGGATTATTTTCTTTTTATTCTAATATAGGTTTATGTTGGTAAATGATCAATAGCTAATATGTTTGGTTTACCTGCTGAAAAGGCTGCACTTAATAACAAAGAAATATTTTTCAAACAGCAAACAAAAAAGATGAAGTGATATTTTCTTTCTATGAAACAAATAAGAAAGGCAGATTTAAAGAGCCTTATTTTTTGGTCGCAGTAAAATTCAAACCTGCCAAATTCAGTCGTTTTATTACATACTGCACAACTACAATAAATGCTGTATGATTTTAAAGCAAACATTACAAACAATCACTAAGAAGCGACTCACATCCTCATAAACACTGGAGGCCCAAAACAAGGAGACTGTGTTTGTGTCTTGGTGTGTGTGTTTTTATGTTTCAGTTGCTTGTGTTTAATATAAAGAGAAGCTCTGTTCTCCTGTAATATTATATTTCCAAACTTTACATGAAGCAAGAATTAATGAAGTTGTTGTTCTCATCCCCAGAGGAGGCATATCAGAGTGGACAGGGTGTGTTGGTTCACTGCCAGGCAGGTGTGTCCCGTTCTGCAACCATCGTCATCGCCTACCTTATGAAGCACACCCTCATGACAATGACAGATGCCTACAAATACGTGCGGAGCCGTCGGCCTGTGGTGTCGCCCAACCTGAACTTCATGGGTCAGCTCTTGGAGTTCGAAAGGGACCTTAACTCTGGGGTGACTCCTCGGATTTTGATGCCTAAACTAAGCGGTGTGGAGACGCAGGTGTAAGGAGTGGGTAGCATTAAAAAGAAAGGAAATGTGCAGTAAATTTTAGAATGGCATATATAGGATAAGTGGAAAGTGTCGGTGGATTTGGCAAATAGTGCACTTTTAATACTGTGAAACATTAGACAGAGGACTGGATGGTTCATTTGTTCAATTGTTAGACAATTTGATCCCTCTCCGGTATTCTGCTTATAAGATAACGTGCCAATATTTTGTACAGCTCTAATATGATTCAGATTTTTTTTTTTATCCGATAACTCCCAGTTTTTGTTCCTGTTTACAGTCATCTCCAGAAAAAAATAGTGACTTTATTGCCGTAAATCATAAATGCATGCAGAACAAGAATGCATCCTGAAAAAGGGGTTCATTATTAATCATTGATTAACAGCAGCTCTTCGATGCTCCCGCCACATGTAGCAGAGCAATGCACTTTATTTTTCATGCTTAAGTTATTACCCGCTGGATCATCATAAAGAGAAAACTTCACTTAATTGTTCTTAAATTAAACCTTTTGTTTACATTTCAACAGTGTAGCATGGACCTCGTAAGTAAAGTTATCACAAGGAAGCATTTTTCGATTTTAGTGCTTAAGGATAAGTCCTGCAGCATCATCCACACAGCGCTTTAAAGGCACATTTCCATGCAATGTCAATATTTACACCTAAAAATCCAGGCTATACAACAGAAAAAAGGTCACTTTAAATGCAACAGAGCAGGGGCATTTTATGAGGAGATCTTTACTAAAGTTTGGGTTTGCAGGATGTTTCCTGCTGCTATAATGCGCTTTATACCTTCTCCAAGTGTTGAAACTGTGTTTTTTTATGTTAGGTTGTATTTCTTTGTTTCCTACTTAAAAGAAATGGTTTAATATGTAGCATGAAACAAACCTACAAAGGTTTTTCAAAAATTCAAATGAGCACATGGTTGACATTTAAGCTTTTCAAGTCATACATTTATTTTTTGTTTATGGAAAAGCTGTGTCAGTTGACCTGCTGCAGTTTGGAGAAGTGTTTTTTTTTTGTTGTTTTTGTTTTTTTATAATAACTCATGTTCACCAAGCAAAGTTAATTTAAAAAAGCACATTGCCAGACAAAGTGAAAGACACCACTTGTAAAAATATTTAAAAGGCCTTCAAATAAATGAGTTTTTATTGCAGTAGCATAATCTAACACATTTAAAGAAACCAAAACTTTTTCTTTCATTTAAAGAAATGTTTATTAACTGAAGCAGTTGGGGCAAAATGAACGATGCCCCTGCTGTCAGTACAACCTTGTTTGTCAAAGAGTTATTTCAGTTCAGGTTTATTTAATCTTGCTTCTTGTAGTTGATTAAATTTACAGCAGATTCGGCCGATTATTCTATTTTTCCTCAATAATCTTCTTGTAACTCTAAATCAGTTTTTAATTTCAATATTTGTAAACAAATCCCCTGTAGTTTTATTCAAGAAAGACAATGCATTGCTGTACAAAAAGGGTTTGCAAATTCAGGCTGTGAGTTTTCATTAAAATTAAAACAAAGAGTCAACTTTTAAACAGTCAACTTTATGAGATCAGAAGATAAACAAAATTTCTAATCTTCTCTATTTATTCCCCATGGAGGCGGAATATCATGGATATAGTATTTTATTTATAAATGTATATTTTTTCTAATGTCAGATATGCTACTGTAGGAAAAGCTGAATTGATTCTCAGGCATTTTACGTGTCTTTATGATGGGTGTCAATAAACATGGCTGCTGGTGCAGTTTTTATTTTTGTTTTGTTTTTTTTTTTGACATTTTCTTCTGTATTTGCAGTTTTCAAGCCAAAAAATATTTTGATTGCATCATCAGTCCTGTTTTTACTATTATTATTCAAAAACTCTACAGAATTGGCCTTACAGCACACACTGACCTTCTCAGCCATGTCTTTCATTACTATGCATTATCTTGATAACAAAAAGTTTGGTTTGATTGGAAACTGTTTGTTGATTCACTGTGAATTGTTTTCTAAATGGTTTTTAGTTTTGCATCCTGTATAGTAAGAGAGTATCAATGGTTACAGGAGATTCAATTCATCAATAGCTTCCTCTAAGTTAATTCCAAAATGGATTATTCGACAACGATAGATTTTATTAGTTTGTCCAAATAGATCTTCCACTAGCTGAACTTTATTAAGCTATATATCTAATTAGATCTGCTGTTTTTGGTAGGTAAGGGTTTTCTAAAATGATATTTGATATTAATGATATAATATTCATTATAATTGTAATAACAGTATATTATTATCTAATTTTAATAAATATTTGTAAAATATGTATGTTTTTAGCAGCAGATCATACAATTTTATTGCCCTGCAAAACTATTTAGGTTAAATTCTATTGTTGTGTGGAAACCAATGTTTTCTAATGTGTGTTATTGGATTTTTATCTAAGATAAAGTAGCACAAACATGTCAGGAGAAATGAAGCGAAATAGGTTTGGGGGTTTTTCTACATTTTTATTACCAATCAAAATTGAAAAAGTGAGGCTTTGTTGCTTTATTTTGTAGAAAACTAGCTTGCAAGTCCGAGTCCAGTGGAGACTGGAACTTTGCTGTTCCTTCATGAATTAGCCAGAGTTCTGTCAATGATGGAGAACATCGGTGAATAACACTATTCCAGTCTTGCCAGAACCTGTTGTCCATCTCGGTTTGGTGTTTGTTTCAAGTTTTTTGTTAGTTTTTTTTCTCCCCACAACAGTCTTCTATTAAACTCGATCTATCTTAGCTTAGTTTTTTTACAGTGTTATTTTTCTATCACAGACTCACAACCAGAAAACCTTTGTTTTTTCACATTTTTGCTACTTTCCACAAGTGGCTGTTGGCAAACTACAAACAGGACTTCCTACAAATTTGAACTTTTACTTTTCAACAGATTTTTAAAATGTATGACTTGTGCATTAGAATCAGAGAATGTTGAAGCTCCTCCAGGTTTTCAAAAGCCCTCTGTTGGTTCTTCGGCCTCCATGTTATGAAAGGTTTCTCGTTTAGCCGTACTGTTTTCATAAAATGTATTCAAAGGCAATTGGTTGAACTGGATTTTATTTAGAAGAATCAAAGTAAACGGGGCTGAATAGAGATGCATTTCTGCATATTTCAGATTTTATCTTTAAAGCCAACCCATAAGAATCCAATAACATACATTCAACTTTATGGTTCTGTGAGCAAAATTGAGGTTCAAATACTTGCAGGGCAAGAACATCAAATTTCTAAATTTAATTATTTTAACTCCTCTTTATAAAACAGACCATGGTAGCTTCTGTTTTCAATGAAAGTGGTGGAGGGTGTATGTCTGTTATAGTTGCGCTAAAGATGACTTCAAAGTCCATTAGTTAGATGAAAGATTCCCAGAAACAAAACAATAACAAAATATACATTATATTTTGCACGTGACAGAGCAAGGAGAAGATGGTAGCAATATTCTGTTGATTTTTCTTTGTTTTAACTATAGTTGTTCTTTTTCTTTCCTCAGCGACCGAGCTGTGATTAGAATAAAACCCGGGTCTAGTTCTCTAAAAACCATAATGCCTTTAGTTTGTGTAATATGGTACACGGCTGCTGTGAAGACGGGGAGAAAGAAATCCGTGAAATTTGCTTGGTGGATTTATTTTCTGGCTATTTAAATTTGTCATAGGCTTTATATTTTTCTACGGTTCTTGATTTTTGTTGAATACGCAGTTTTACATGAGTACTTTCTTTTTTATTATAACACGTGTCTCTCTGGGTTTAATTATGAAGGTCTACATGGACAGAATAACTCTCCAACTCTGCAGTGGAGTTTGGATCTTGGCGAACGGATTCTTGCCATTTTTATTTTAGTTGTTTGGGGTTTGTTTTCTTACCTCTCGCCTTTCTTTCAGCTGGAGAAACGGCTGCCCGCTTCCCTCATCTCTGCAGCTCAGCTCACCTTGAAAAGAGAGAGGACCTGCTGTAGCTCCCAGATTTTTGAATGAACTTTATATGCAAAATGGCTGCCGAAGCAATTACTTAAACGCCACACTGTGTGGACTTGCTGCGCAGTGGGGCCGTAGCTGACCTCAAGACGTTTGTACCCGAGAGACATTTTGAAGGAAAAATCTCTCTTTAATTTATGGGAACTGAAGGGCCTCTCTGTGTGTGAGTGTGTGTGTGTGTGTTACTGTCTAATATGTGTGTTCAGATTTTGGTTGTGTTTTTCTCTTGAGAAAATGCCACTGTGCATCCGGGAACATTGTATATCTTAGCATTGCTTTTACATGGGAACTATTCACTGTTTGGAGGCTTATTTTCAAGCATTGTGAAATTTCATGTTTCAAATTTTTGAATTTAAAGTTATTAATAAGAGTCTCCCTTCCCCCATTTCCTGATCGGGGTACGAACTCATCAGGTACCACCCAGAGACCCAGAAACTCATGTGATTTTCCTAGTAATGCTTTTCTCCTGCTTTCTCCTTTTTCATAATGGATTGTTTCTCTTTAAGCAGTTGTAATATTTTCATATTGTAGCATCTGGTCCTTGTATTTAGTCGTTTTTACCTCCATGTACCGATTATACTCTCCATAATCCTTCTGAGGTGCACTGTGACAAACACGATGCTGCTATATCAAAGACTGCGTGTCTGCCGATCGCATTTAGAAGATAGCCGATGATGTTTACCGCTGACTGCGGGTAAAAAGCCCTGCTTAAATTGTTTCAACTGAAATCCATGTGCTGCCTCTGATGTTTTCCAGCTTGAAGTACACAAACGCACAATCTGTAGCTTTTCACGGTGGTCTTCCTCTGCAAGCATTGAAGAAAAGGAAAGAGAGCAAAGTGTGTCAAAGTATTTCTTGGTGGCCCTGTCGCTTTCCCAGGTTCTTTTTTTTCTGCAGGACAAGTGTTTTTAGCCAATACCATCTCTAATCTGTGGTAGATTTCCGATTGGAGCCCGGACATAAAATTATTTGTGACTTTTGGTACAATGAAGTTTGTTTTATGATGAGCATCTAACTACTGTTGGGTCATTCATGCTGAAACTGACATTTTGAGAAATTTGTATGACATGTTGCAAAGGATAATAAAGATGCAGATGTGTTTGCTGTGTAGCTGTTCATTGATTTAGACATTTACTTCCAGCTTTTAGATGAATCTCAGGTTTGATCAAACCCTCAGAATCACTTCATTGTGATAGCTGGAAAATAAATACCCCACTTTTAGAACCATGTTACCATTGAAGATGAATTGATTTCTAACTTGATCTAAGACACTATCAAATATAAGACAAGAAAGAATTACTCTGAAACGTATAAAGGGAGTGGATAATCCTTTTATCTTCTATCAGGAGAAGCCTCTCCACAGCCTGATGCTGCCACCACCATGTTTACTCATGTAAGTATTTTGTTCTTGATGCTGTTTGCTCTTTTTTTTTATTTCCTCTGCTTCTGGTTTGTACTGTTTTACTTGCAAATGTTAATTGCATAACATCTGTAAAATGCCACAGTGTGTGATTTTGCTTTCAAGGCTCTGGACAGAAGATTTATAAGCAACACATTCAATGCATGCTACTCAGTTCACATGTTCTCATGATAAACTTGTTTGGATTTAGAAACATACTGTATATTTGCCTCAATTACATATATCTGGTTTCCCATCTAAAAGGGGAAACCAAACCTGAGAACAGGCCTGGAGGAGTTGTTCTTTGTGTCGGTTTTAAGTGGCAACACACTGCAACTGGTTCTCAGAGTTTTAAAAAAAGGAGAAGTAAGGATTTCTCAGACTGTCACTGGAGATGATCTGCTGTTTGAGAGAGAGAGGGAGGAGCGGTGTGAGTTAATGCATTAAAAGCTCCTCTGGGCTCAAACATGCAATGAAACTGTTCTCTGAGATAGGCTGTCATTTTCAGCAGATCCCCGGCACTCTGTGAATGAAGCCAGTAGTGTCTGTTTGGAAAGTATTGAGTCTTTATGTTTCTGTCAATGCAAATGGACAATTGCAGCTGATGATTCGAATGATCATCATCATTACATAAGGGCAGTTTGTGGTTCTCAGCAGTAGGCTGCGGCACCCAGAGGGCAGATCAATCAGGAAGGCAGAGAGGTTAAAACAAACTCAGCATCCGCCTGATGTAACTTCTTAACAACTGCTGTGCCGATGGTTGTCTGTGAGGACCAGGTTCTTTTAATCATTTAAATCCATTTAAGTAGTGTTCTGGTGAGAAGTTTCATCTTAGACATGAACGGCTCACATGTTTTTTTTTAGAAATTGATGCTTTCCACCTATTATTTTTTTCTCCTGGGTGAAATAATGACCCATCATGCCGCTCAGTAATTAGAACAATTAAAATGTACAACACTGATTTTCTCCAGATAATAAAATGATTGAATTGTGCATACAGGCTCAAATACACAAACTGTAACAAATATGTGGATAAAGAAACCTTAGAAAGCTGAAAATAAACCATAATTAGTAGTTTTCATTTTTTGTTAGGCTTCTAGGTTTGGGCCCATTTGGAGTCCATTATTATTATTATTCATCTTTGCACTTAAGATCAAAGTTTTCAGAAGGTCATAAATAAAGTTGGGTTTAAGCCTATTTAAACCAGTATAGGTGTTTTAGGTCATTTTGCACTAATGTTAAACGGTCTGGGTCTTAAACCGTGTGTTAAGTTCAACAACCCGAGCTCTGCTGAGGCTGAGAGCAGCTGCAACATCAGCACCTCTGTCCAGTTTAAGATCAACCTGCACTCAGTGTGTGCTTGTTTATCTTCTCTAAGTCATTTAGCTCATCTGCCAAAAGACGTCTGCCTCAAAACTGACTAGATATGTGACAATAATCTTTTTTTTTTTATTCATGAGATTTTTATTGACCAATAAGATCCTTTCATTAAATCACTAAAGCCTGCATACTTATTTCCGATTTAGCAGCCATGCAGACACAAGCACTCTTACATGCTTGGACTGTCTGAGACACTGGAGGTTCCAGAAAGCATGGAGTTTACATGTTCTTTGTTTTGCACCAGAGTGCTACCTTATAGTTATAGCTCCACAGCATCCTCGGTTCTACAGATGCTCTGAAGAAAACGCTTCGTGCTCCTAAAGGTATTCATGCTGCACAAAGAGAATGGATCAAACACTGTCATTCTATATTTTAGTTTAATTTACATTTTAAGGTAAAATGTCAAGTCTTTCTATAAGACCAAACAGGAAAGTGATTGATTAGAACCCACCACACTCCCTCAGGGTGAACAGTGAAGATCAGGATAAAACCCTTCAGTAGCACCTGGATCATCCATCCATTTTCTCCTGTCTAGGGGCGTCAGGTGGTAAACCCCAGACAGGTCGCCAGTCTGTCGCAGGGCAATACAGAGACACACAAAGACGTACCACCATGCACACACACTTACATCTAAGGACAGTTTAGAGAAGCCAATTAACCTAATAGTCATGTTTTTGGACTGTGGGAGGAAGCCAGAGTACCCGGAGAGAACCCACACATGCACAGGGAGAACCTAAAGCCTTCTTGCTGCAAGGCAACAGTGCTACCCATGACTCCACCGTGTGGCCCTGCACCCGGATCAGAATAATGAAAGTAGAGCACACATTCAGTGCCTTAAAATGAATCCCACTCACTGAACATTTTCCCACAATGTCAGATTACATAAACTTTAATGTACTTCATAAGATCTCATGTCCCAGACCAGAAAAGTGTCACATTTTTGTAAAGAAGGAAAGTGAAATATGTTTTTCTTGTTTAGTGATGTTTTTACAGGGAAAATTCTGAGAAGTAGCCTTTGCTTCCAGCACATTTTAATCTGATATCCATAAATAAAACCAGTGCAAACTGGTATATGATATGATCACAAAGTCCAATTAGAAAACCCATGTAGGGTTAGAAGAAACACAGAACCGTGAATTCAACAACAAAAGGTCCGACATGTGAAGCATATTTTGCAAATTTCATTTTAGATTTCATCTGGTTTTGCCTGTTTTAAAAGACTGAATTGATTTTCTGAGTCAACTGCAGGAAATTAAAAAGCAGCAAATCCAGTAGGCAGGTTGTATCTGAGTTTTAGTGTCTCCAGACCCAAAGGTCCCATGTGCCTCAGCAGTAATTGAGTTGAACTTAATTAGGATATATTAATTAGGTGGAAAAATGTATTTAACTGTTACGTGTAACATTGAGTACCTCCAATAAATGAGTTTAACATACATTAGAATGTGGTATATTGATCAAGTATACAGGCCTATACAAGTTAAGATCAACATATTTACTTGCCTTTCAATTTCAACGAAACTAAGCAGAAGAGAGATTAATTTAGAAAGGTACGTGAATCACTTTAATTCAACAAAGCTTTTATTCATAGCTGATTTCATTTCTTGGCCCAGTTCTTGTTTCTCCAGTCTCCTCCTCCCACTCATGACAAAATTAAACAATATATTATTAAAGGAACTCTCAGTATTTGATTCTTTAATCTAAGGTAACCAGAAGTGAGAGAACTCCTGCTGTTATATATATTGACGGGGTATATTTCACACAGAAGTTTCTATATGCACAGGAGTCATTCAAACCTGCCACCAGATGGAGTCCTAAACTGAAGCCATTTATTAAAAACCTTTTTTGTTTTCTGCTTTAATAAAGTTAAAAAGCAATCAGGGGAATACTTTCTGCAAAGTAATGACTTCAATGCTTGGTTTCTTCAAGCAAAAAGGTCTATGTGAAACTTTTAAGCCAAATTTCATGTTTGAAACCTATAAATGAATAATAACATTCCATGAGGCATGAAAAAAATATTACAATTTATTTTAAAGATAAATTCATTTATATCGCACATATAAAAAATAACACGACCTAAGTGTTTCACAGGTGCAAAAATAACCAAAAAAGAAAAGAATCGTGATATAATTGATAAAACAGAAGAGTTAAGGATTTCTGATAACTATTTAGCATCTCAAGCTTTTCTGGCTTGTCAAAGCCCAGAAAAGGATGAGTTTTTAGAATAAATATAAATCATTCTATGCTCTGAGGGGTGTGGAAATGTAAAGGTAAACAATCACGAATTGTTTATCTTGTTGGGAATATACATTTTGTGGATGTACTGTAACAAAATGCAAAAAATAAAACTAAAAAATTCTAGATGTATGAACACTTTTCAAAAAATGTTGTATGTGAAGTTGGCCATTGCCTCTACCCGTACCAGCCATAGTTTACGGCAGGTGTGCGTAAAAACCAGATTACAGAGGCGATAAAACAGAGAAGATATCCCTCCGCTGGTAATCAGAAGTCCTCGACAGTAACGTTGCGCCATTAAGGCAGATAAAACAAACATGGCGTCGAACCTTATTTTCGTGTGGAAAATATCGGAATATTTTCGTCTCCAAGGCTTTCCTCTCGACTATTCTGATGTAAAATTTAGTCTTGGTGAAAAATCAAACTTAGACACTCTCAAACCCATTTTTCAGATCGCCACACACGAGTGAAACGTATCGAAAAGATATGTCTGCGGACAGCTTTCCTTTACAGGGTGTTTGGTCCGCGAGCATCCCGAAAACACAAACCCGCTCTGCCATTTTATTTATTATTCGCGCATCACTCTAATACAGTAAAAGGGGTTAAAATACATTGTGTTATTCCAGTTGAAAATTATTTTGAATGACAATAGAAAGCTTTACATTTGAAGCGATATAAGCCACCAAACCAGACTGCAGCAGTCACCATAGCAACGGAGGAGAGGGTGGGCATCACAGATCTCCGAGGGACACAATACCAATCATGTCTGTGGGGGGTGGGGGGCTTTCTACGATATAATGTATATTGTTTTTTGAAGATTAGAGAATAAAAATGAGAAATAAATATTGTAACTTCTGATTTTGACTTTAGCAATACAAACAGAGAGAATCAATTTGGACCAGATTTCATGCACACGGATGTGGCACAGTCCACTTACAAAAGAGAACCATCATCATTGACATTACCCCCACCACCACCATCTAACAAACACACGGATACATACACATCCCTCCGTCTGGTAGGTACCATTTTCAGTAGAGGGGGGGTGATCCCATCCATCCACCACAAATCTAGTGCTCACTGTGGCAGAATTGCAGTGCACCGGACTGTACAGGGCAGGGTACCATCCAAGGTTTGCTGTCTGTGAGGGGTGGGGTTCAGTTACACTGATACCACCAAAAAACAGAGACGTACAGAAGAAGACACAGAGAGGTGGAAAAAGACAGGAGGGGAAAAAAGAAGAAGAGAAGAGGGGGGAAGATTGCACCTGAAGAGGAATATCATACGGGTAAGGAGAAAAGAGGGGAAGGATAGAGGGAGAGGAGGAAGACAATGAGGAAAGGTCCAGAATAAAAGAAGCAGATTTGTTATTTTCTCTCCTTTTTTTACCGTTGAAAACCCATCTGACATTATTTCTTTTATGCATCCTTCTTTATTTCTTCCTGTGCATAGAAAATCGTCATCTTATACCCGCCTCAGTGGGTACAGTCGTTTGTTCCTAGCATTTCATGTTTTTTCTATGGCTTTTCATGCACAGACTGGGGGGGAATTTGTGGGCCATGTTGAATAGTCTTGCCTAGTTGGCCCAATTTATGTTCCTCCAGCCTCTCTAAAAAATATGCTGCCTTTTTTCACTCTATGGAAAGGCATAATAAATCTGCTGTGATCAACCTATGACACAACATTGACAAATATTCAGGCTTTCTAACTGGCGATGTCCAGAATTAACCATTCTTTTGCATCCAGAGCAATTTAACTGGAATATTTCTGAGATAAGATCTCGTTGCCATCTTCATAATGGTGCATCACTGTTTATGTGGTTAAAAAGCATGTAGCGGTGCACTAGCAAGCCTAATGTATGGAATGCTTTTTGCAAAACCACATATATTTCTGTTTCCGTGGCCAGGATGAAAGGAGACACCCCAGTGAACAGCACCATGAGTGTCGGCCAAGCCAGGAAGCTGGTAGAACAACTGAAGATCGAGGCTAGTTTCTGCAGGATAAAGGTAAAGTGAGCATCACCTGTTACCCAACAAGCAATATAAAAGAATATTCAACAGAGTTCATCTGTGTAAATAAATAGAAAGTAATGTTTTATTTATAGAATAAAAAAACAGCCAAGCCGACCTATTTAGAACCTGTCCGACAACATGAAGTGGATGTTGATCTGAATCTGAAAACAGCTGAAAAAAGTCATTTATTTTTTCACATATTGATTCTACTTCTTAGGGAGTTCTAGCTATTATCCACAGGGGTAAAACCTGGAGTGGGTGGCCTATCTAAAAGAGTTGTATCTATTGATAAGACTTCTAGAAATTCACAAAACAACCTCAGAGAGCCTCTAATGCTTAGCAGTAAGTGTATGTGTTCATGATCCATCAATTGGAAAAGAAAATCCATGGGATCCTAAGGTTGTTAGAAAATAAAAACATCTTGATGATTGCAAAGAGTTTGGAGAAAATAGATGGATGCTCTTTCTCAGGAAGCTGAAACAGACTGGACTCTAAACTCCGGGGTCTCAGGGTGATATGCAAGCTAGAAGGCACAGGATAGAAAGTTAGAACTGGTTTATGCTACGCTTGTCCGGAAAAGGCTCAGACATTCCTGGTCAGAGCAATGTTTACCCTACTTCCAACAGGAATACAATACAGGGACTTGAAATTTTGAACATATAGACTTAAATATAGTTTATGTTGTCAGATACTCACATCCATCACAAAAAAACAACAAAAACACTCAAAAACAAGATTCTATACAGACGTAGACACCCTGCTGACAGTCAGATAGACCACCAGCCCGTTCAATAAATGGTTTTTCTTTAGAGGATATTTATATTTTCTGCTGCTTTCTCCATTTGTTTCTTTAAAGAGTTAAAAGGTGTAGATTTTTAATATTTGTGTGTGTGTGTGGGGGGGGGTGACTGTGTTTTATGTTTTTAAGGTTTTTCTCTAAAGATACTTTTTTCTGAGTTTTTTTTTTTTGTAAGTATTCTTAGGTTCTGTCTGCTGTCCGTGTTTGGATTATGAGCTGGAAGCCTAAAACAACAAAAACATTATTATGGTTCCATGATCACAATAAAGATTCTTGATTCTTTTTTTCTTTACATTTGGAGTCAAACCAGCACATGGTTTAAGCAAAAAGAGAAGTGGCCTAGTCAAAGTCAAGCTAATGCAAAAGCTAAAGTATGATCTAAAACAGGTTCCCCAAAAGTATCCATTATTTAAAAGAAGGTTTGCAAAGTAGTAGTAGGTTTAGGAGACAACAACTTTTGTAGACGTATTACTTAAGAGATCAAATCAATTAAATCAGGACATCTTTGTCTGATACATAACTTGTTTGATGATTAACCTGTGAGAAAAAAAAAATACTAAAACGTGTTAAATCAGGAAGGAAGCAGATACATTTATTCTTTAGTATATTGGTGTAAAACCTGAACTAATTTGACACAAAACTGCAGTTAGGTACTTTTGGCCTTCTCAGATTTACCTCCAGTGAACTGCAGCCCACTGGAACATTTCCAAATGCTTTATCCTTCTGTAATGTTCCTGATAGCTTTAAGGAGACTTTTTCAGAGGCATCATATCCTTTTAAAGGGAAAAAACCAAACGTATAGGACTAAATATAAAAGATACTCAGAATGAAAAACCAAGGATGAATTCTGCCATGATGCTTTCATTTTTCTGAGTTATTATTAGGTCTGCACACAATGTGTGCAATGACACATAATAAACCTGAGATGGAAACAGACGGATGAATACATTTTCTTAGTAGGCAACCAAGTAATTGCCTCATGCTCAACCTCAAGCTCAGGGGGAAAAAAATCAGCAGAAGAGGACCTTACTCAAACATGTTAATGTTTGCAGAGCCGTGCAGAATGATTCACACCTATAAGACAATATTGTTATTTTGTTATCATAGTTTAAACATTTGATTTAGTATCATGATTTAAAGGGAAAGGGAAAGAAAAAAAAAACATATGGTAAAAAATAAAAAGATGAAGCAAAAAAATAAAAAATAGACTACAACAAATAAAACAGTAATTCTATATTAGCATTTAACATAGCTACTGTAAAGTGCTTGCGTGGTTAGTTGCATTATTTGTGGTCAATCAGAAAGAGCTTCATGTTTCCAGAAATGATTCAAAACAGGTTGCCACATATCACAACAACTATTAAGTTTGTCCTCTAGTTTATAACCGACTCTCTCCAAGTGCGATACAGCTGTCAATTAAAATGACACGTCCGATTTCCAGAGTCAAAATATTTTTCTTAACAATTACTATTCGAAACAGAACTGTAGATTCTGCAAACAATATTCATATTTTACTGAGATTTTTTACTAATGTGAAATTGAAAAAAAAGCTAAATGAGATATGGGTTCTATAAATAAAAAAAAAAATTAAAAAATACATTTAAAAAAATAAATAAATAAAAATAAAAAAAGTAAAAAATAAATTTTAAAAAATAATATTAAAGGAGATATGGGTTCTATAAATAAAAAAATAAAATAAATAAATAAATTAAAAAAAAATAAATAAAAATTAAAAAAGTAAAAAAAAAATAATAATAATAATAATAAAGGAGATATGGGTTCTATAAATAAAAAAAATAAGTAAAAGTATAAATTAAAAAAAATAAATAAAAAAGTAAAAAATCAATAAAAAAAATAAAGGATATATGGGTTCTATAAATAAAAAAGATCAAATAAAAAATTAATTAAAAAAATAAATACATAAAAATAAAAAAATAAATACAAAAAATAAAAAAAAATCAAGGGTATATGGGTTCTATAAATAAAAAAATAAAAAAAACAGAATAAATTTAAAAATTTAAATTACACAAAAAATAAAAAAATAAATAAAGGAGATACGGGTTCTATTTTTTTTTAAACATAAAAATCTGAACAGCATTTAAATTAGCCTGCATTTAAATTAACCATCTTTATTCTGAAATTTCTAAATAAATCCCTGTGCAGTTTCATCCATTTTACAAATAACTTTCAATCAACTTATTAATAGCAGAATGAGTGAAACGGACATGATGCCTTTTGTTTTTTATGTCTAAGATTTGTTAATTGGATCATCTTCACCTGCAGGTTTCGAAAGCAGCAGCTGATCTGATGGCGTACTGCGACGCCCACGCCTGCGACGACCCCCTGATCACACCGGTGCCCACCTCAGAAAACCCTTTCAGGGAGAAGAAATTTTTCTGTGCTCTGCTTTGAGACAAATCATCAGGGATTGTTGTTGATTCAAAGTACAACTGTACAGTATGTACATGTATGTACAGCGTGTACTTGTACTTCCAACTCAAGCAAAATGTCGGTGTACTATTGTAACCTCGCAAAAAAAATAACTAATAAAAACAAAAAGCTGTCCACGTACAGTTATGAATCAGCCACTAAATATCTTTATCTAAATTTCTTAAACTACATTTCAAGAATTTAAGAGAAAACAGAGACATCTGATTAATGAAAACGCTATGAAACTCACGCTTTAAGAAACTCTAAGTAACTGCCAAAATGGACAATAAATTAATCACCTGGGGTCTTTGTTCAGCTTCTAATGGACAAACATAAATATGTCACTTCAACATCCAGTTCATAGCTTGCAGTGGTGCTATATGCTCAGATTTGGAATATGGGAGCCAGACATAAGTTCAACATTTCTCCCCTTAAAGAATCGGTTTTCATATATGCCGATGATATTCTGCTTTCTCTACCAGAAGGCCAAAACTTCTTGTGTTAAGCGTCACTTACTGGCACCAGGAGTCGTATTTTTTCAACCCCAAATGTTTTGGCAGTTACTCATTTTAATAAAAAACAACAGCCATTTATAAACTTCAACGTACAGTTCATTCATTTCTAGGGTTTGACAATATTTTAGCATTATACTCATTTATAGTGTTGCTGTGGCGTGGATGTGGAAGCGTGTGTATATGCATAGGTGCTAGTGTGAAAATTAAGTTACATGTCCAAGTATCTGAGCGCTGTAATTTGGAGATTTTATAGTTTGATAGTGCACTGACCCCATTAGAGCTAATCCCAGGAATAAATAAATCATAGACGTTTTATTTGGAATCGAACTTGCAAAAATCAGCTATAAGGTTGTTAAGTCTGTTGTGTGAATAATTTTCTATTTCTTTAGAGCACAAAATAACTACGGCAGTTATGATCTATGTTACAGAAGTATGGCAGTAGATTATACTCTGTTCATACAGTATTTAGCCAACAAGCTAGAGGCTTTACAAATCCAAAAAAACTTGAAAACAATATCTGGACCCTTCCCCCATCTACCCTACCCTCCACCCCCCCTGCAACATACAACTGCATCTGAAAGTATGGCAGAAAAGGTTATTCTGGAAAATGAATCACTGAAATAAACTTCTTGTCATCAAGGATGAATCTTTGTGGTCTCTTTTTTGTGTTCTTTCATTGTGAACACATAAAATGGTACAATTTAGATTTGTGGATATTTGAGCTAAGCAATCAGGTCATGCCTGACATTCATAAAAAGAATTTTATTTAAAAAAATGTAAAACAAAAATTGGACATTTAAATGCCTTTGCAATGCTAAAAATAAAAAAAAAACTGTGAGGTCATTTATATGAAAACTGCTCGAAAAGGGGACAAAGTTGGTGCATTAATGTTAACATCTGAAAAATTGTTTTGCATTAAGAAAGTAATCAACAATTAAAATTAATAAAAGACTAAGCTGGTATCTGAATTTATTCCCCTAAAGGTTAAGCGTTTATTTATGTAGCAGATTATTACCAAGTGTAGGGTCAGGAGAAGCTTTAGCTCTAGCGGTTGTGTAAATGTAAAGCTTGAGAAACAAATACATGATTGACAACAGGAAATGACATGTTGTTGGTGAAATATACCCGAAGGCAGCCATAGCAGTCGTGTTGCTGCTCAGCATTTGCTCCGTATGTGTCTCTAAGCCAGCCCTTAAAACGCTCCTCATTCCAAAACTAGGAACTGACCAGAGACAACATTTGCCTTCAGAGGAAAAAGAAAACTTTTATGTTGAAGAAAACAGACACTTTCTTCTAACATTGAGAACCTTGCTGATGAGCAGTTAAAGTCAGAAAACATTTTTTCTTAAATTCCTGAACTACCCTGTTCTTTCCCTTCCCTTTCCTTCCCTTCCCTTTCCTTCCCTTTCCTTTCCTTCCCTTTCCTTTCCTTTCCTTCCCTTTCCTTTCCTTTCCATTCTTTCCATTCCTTTCCATTCCTTCCCTTTCCTTCCCTTCCCTTTCCTTTCCTTTCCATTCCTTCCCTTCCCTTTCCTTCCCTTCCCTTCCCTTTCCTTTCCTTTCCTTTCCTTCCCTTCCCTTTCCTTGTAATTCCTTTCCTGCCCATTCATTTCCTTTCCTTCCCTTTCCATTCGTTTCCTTTCCTTTCCTTCCCTTTACTTTCCTTCCCTTTCCTTTCCTTCCCTTCCCTTTCCTTCCCTTTCCTTTCCTTCCCTTTCCATTCGTTTCCTTTCCTTTCCTTCCCTTTACTTTCCTTCCCTTTCCTTTCCTTCCCTT
>JAUZNJ010028215.1:0-16234 GCA_034780135.1 Jordanella pulchra
AGGATCTCCGAGGACAGGTGGTTCTTCCTCAGGGTCCTCATGAAGAAGAGGCGCTGGTGCGCCTTCTTGATGAGTTTTGAGCAGCTGGTCGTCCAGGTCAGGTCCTCGGAGATGTGGACTCTCAGGAACTTAAAGCTGTCCACATGCTCCACCGCTGTCCCTTTGATGTAGATGGGTGGGTGTAGGTCAGCGTTCCTCCTGAAGTCCACAATGAGCTCCTTGGTCTTCTCTGTGTTCAGCTGCAGGTTGTTTTTGTCGCATCACTCAGCCAAACGGTCCACCTCCTCCCTCTAGGAGGCCTCATTGTCGTCTCTGATGAGGCCGATCACCGTGGTGTCATCTGCAAACTTGATTATGGCATTAGAGCCATGGACAGGTCTGCAGTCGTAGGATACCTCCCTCTGGAGGTGTTCCAGGCACATCCCACTGGGCGAAGGCCCAGAAGACTGCTGCCACCTTAACAAGCTAACTGCAATGTGACTTCTTTCTACCAAACCTTATAGAATTATTAATCGTATTAACTCTTTTTTATTATCAAATAATGTTCAGGATGTATATTTTACGGCAAAAAATACTTGATTTTACAAATCAGTAAAAGCTTTTGCTTTTTTTACAGTAATGGTGTCACAATATTCAGCTAGGGTATAAAGTTACCATCTTTATTTGCATCTGCTGACATTTGAATTTGGCTAATGTCTCAGTGAATAGATCGCCATAAGAAAATCAGTGACATTGAAAATACCCTGTGTTGCTTTTTGCAATTTGTTCTGGTTTTGCAAAATTTCCGCCTAACCCTGTGCTCCCAAAATTGTACTTCTAAAAATGAAATGATTTTTGCTAATGCTGGTAGTGCAGGGGAACATATCATAGTTTCTGAGTCATCTCTCCCACCTAACAAGGCGGTTACCTTTGTTATGTGCATAGTAAGGCAATATGGCATTAACCATGTCCTATAAAATCAATAAGCAGTCTCATGTTTCAGACAGTATTGTGCAATCTGGTTTTGACAGACTTGTTTTCTAGCGCTTCAGAGGGTATAAATGACCGAAAAGAAGTCGGCATGAACTGTCCTGGGGAGCCTGTGTGACTCCCACTGATAGTGACATCTGTCGAGTCAATGATTTGATGCAATTAGCTGGTTTTCCTTAGATAGAAAACTTCTAACTAATATGTCTGTGTGATTTGAATGAACTGTCTTTGTGAAGTGCCTTGAGATGACATGTGTTGTGATTTGGCGCTATATAAATAAACTGAATTGAATTGACATGTTAGAGACCAGAGTAAATGTGTCTTTGTGCCTGCTAACGCAGAGGTGTGATAAAGTAAAGGTAGGACTGTTAGTGGTTGGAAAAAAGAGACAAATTTGACTAGAATTATTCTGATCACACTAAATGTGCATCAGCCTCTGGTTTACTGTTGGTGGGGCTATTTAAACACAACATCGTGTCAGAGCGGTGTCATCAACAACTCAAACTTAAAGCCACATCAGTGTTTTTGAATTGCAATTCAGTTGAACTTGACTGCATTTTGTTATATCCACCCACCCATCCATCCGTCTGTCCGTCCATCTGAACTGTAGCAGAGGGCTGGTCCTGGGTATATCAAAGACCGGATACCAGTTTATTTAACATTACAGTTGTGCTAAAAGACTATGGTAGGGAGCCACAGTATGTCGAAAGAATTTATCTATCATGTAGAAAACATGCAAAACACAGTGAAACCCTAGGCAAGGCTCAAGTCCAGAACCTTCTTCTTTGCAATGATTTCTTTCACATTGTACCTTTAACAGGATCAAATTGGAATCAATCATCGCTGTTTAGATCACAGCTCTGCAAACAATACCATTCAAAGAGCCATATTTACATTCAGTCCAGCTAACAAAACTTGTTTAGAGCCGTAAACATTACATTTACATTATATTACTTTTTAAAATAGATATCTATCAAAGCTTTTTTAAACTGTTCCATTTCAAATTTAAAGTTTTAAAATGAAGGAATGAAAAAATATGTGAAAAGAGAATAAATGCATTATTAATGGGTTGCTGAAATCTTTGGAAAAGATATAAAGAAAAAAAATTTTTCAATTAAAAAAAAATCAAAAACATATTTTAAGTCATTTTATTTTGGAAATTCAATGCAATTAGTCAATGGAGAAAATTTTTCCTAAAATACTCTCTGGCTCTTCATCATTTCAAGCCAAACTGACTTGTGGCTCTAGAGCCACAGGTTGCGGACCCCTGGTTTAGATGATTGGTTGTCTTTTAGTTTTGTTTGACTTGTAGTGATGAATACGAAACATATGTCGAAGTAGTGCCAGATAAATAAACTGCTATGAAATGAACTGTGTTGAAAGTGCAGGAAAAAAGTAACTGGATACTATTATTACATCATAAGTGAACAAAGCTGCCAAGAAAACATGCTATTCCGTACAATAGCTCAAAATAATAGCCATGCTATTTGTTTGCTACCTTCTGAGTGAAACTACAGCTCCCAAAATATGACGATACACAATATTGAATTCACAAGAAAAAGATGTTACAAAAGTATTGGGATGTAAGTGGTTTTTAGAAGTATTGACAGCATAGAATAATTCAGTCCAGGTTTGAATAGTTTTCATAGAGTTGTTGTAATGTTTCTCAAATTCTTAGTAGTCCAATTACAAAAAACAACAAAAAACAAAACAAAAGACAACAAAAAAGACAGATCCTGGTTTCTTTAACTCTTTACAAAAGATTACAGCTGTTTTTGAGACTCTGACTTGATTCACACTGAGGTCACAAAATAAAAGAATTTAACTCAGCCCAGGATTGTGTTCTAAAGACTTGAGACTTGACTTGGATTCCTGGTCTAAGACTAGAGTCGTATTAACATGTAGAAAGATTTAGAGACAGTAGCTGAAAATACAGACTGAAGCTCTGACAGACGATCAGCTGCTGCACATGTTTTATTGTACTAAGATGTGCTTGATAAATAATGCGTGAAGTTGGTGGATAATGACCTGTTGATTTTTACAATCTACTGAATCACATTAATCATAGCTTAACATAAATGCTTTATTAAAGGATTTGGATTATTTTCAGAAGAAAGAAAAGAACTTATGTCTGAAATAATTTCCCTGTCAAGCTGTGTCATTATAAAGAAACTTAAAGGAGCCATGTCTGTTTAAATTAATGCCTGTACATCTATCTTGTTGCATATAAAGGCTTTCAGTTAAATTATGGTCCCATGTGGTTTATTATATTATTTTTTAGTTGTGTATTTTACACTTTGTTTCACTCTATTTGTTTACAAACATAAGTCTTTTGTGTGTTTACTGTAACAAGACCATGTGAGCGGATGTATGGCTAAATAAGGAAGTGGAGGGTTGAAAAAAAAAAAGTTTATCATAAATTGTGAAAAAGTGTAATAAGAACTTTTATGCCAATTAGAGTGACATTTAAGAAGCTGTTGGGATAAAATATAAATATTGGAGATAAAATAGATAAAGAAATGGAAATAATTTTGAAGTTTATTTTTCTTCTTTGCCTATTTTGTTTCTTTTTCTTTTTTGGTCTCAATAATATATTTTATTTTTTTTAGTTAATTCAAACTTGGTCCTCCATAGATGTTGCAGGTGTGTAAAGGTTTGGTACAATTAAATATTTAGTTATAGAAGTAAAACCTTTTCCTGTGAAACTTCTTATATTGCAATTCCTAGATGTTCACATTTAAAATAGATTTGAAATAGATCAGGATGCATGTTTGGAATATATTCATTCATTTTTTGGTGTTTCCCAAGTATATAACAGGACTAAATTTAAAGTCCATAAAAAGTCAACCCAGAGATGAGCTGAGATATTTCCACAAAGTTTTATGTGCTGTATAGCCTTTGCGTTTTAATGGCATTTTTGGGAATTCATAAACCAATTATATCTGAAACTAGGTTCCAGACAGGAAAGATTTAAAAACACAGGATGACTTGTAGTAGCAACTCTCTCTGTAACCCGCCTGCTGCTATGTCGCTCAATTTCCTCGCACGACTTGCCAACACACACTGCTTTGGTGTGTTTTTTTGGCAGTTCCTTTTTTTTCTCTGGTTTCCTAGTACAGGTCTGTGTGACATTACATCTGTTAAAGGGGCTGCATAAGTAAATTTTACTTACAGTTTAACTGTTCACTAATACAACATTTGTGAAGACATACATTTTGTAAGTTGTTTTTAAAGGATGCGTTTTTTCCGCAGCTTAATCTGTTCTGTCTCGCTGCATGTCTACCTGTCTCTCACACTTCTTCTTCTATTAAATCCTTTGTTATTTATACTTTTCACTGAGTACCTAAAATAGTCTGGAAGTAACTATTTAGATGTGGTTAAGTGTTCTCAGCCAACTCAAACGCTAGCAGGAGTGTAAAAAAACAATGAAAATAAACTACTTCCTTTTTATTCCAAACAAAGAGCTCACAGCTTTAGACGCAGTCAACTAGTCAACTATGGACACAGTCAGTCTCAAAACACTTCCATTCTTCTCATGAGACTGACTCTTTAGATTTTGGTGACACCCCACCTTGATGAAATACATCACTGTTTCTGTTCAATTAGTTTTAATTACAGTCTTATTTATTAGAATATTCTTTATTTCTCATGATGATTCAAAATTTGCTTTACAGGAGTCAGTTTGTAGGATTCAAGCAAGACTAAAGAGCAGATTCTAAAACCTTTGTTTTTACCAAACTTTAGGGAAGAAACTTGACACTCACTTGAACAGTTACTTTAGGTTATTTGATCTTCGAGCAAAGTATCAAAAGCATTATTGTTCTAAAATTAGACCAATTACTTTTGACCAATATGACTATATTTTCTTTTTCCAATTAGGGCAAAAGTCATTAAAAATCTTAAAGAAAAAAAAGTTGTCTCAACCTTCAGATAAGGAAATAAACTGCGTCATACTTAGAAAATGATACACCCTCCTAACACGTTATAGGATGTGATAAACTGTTTAATGTTAACTGTGAGCTGTTTGACAAAGAGGTTTGGAAACTTAGCCACTATCTCTTCACAAAATCACAATTTACGTTTGTCGGCTACCATTTGTGTCTTTGGGTGAATAAAGGTGAGAGGCACACACAGAAACTCGCCACCACAGGATGTGATCAGTGCTCAAACATCCTATCTCCCCCCCCAACATCCTGTGTGAAAACCTTACTATCGCAGAAGCACAGGAAGTCACGTCTGTGATGAAGGACTGAGGGTTGAGGTGGGTTAACACAGACAGCTGAGCCTAAAAGGAAGTTGCTGCTAATATTGAAGTCAAACTTATTAGCATTTAATACAAACTTTTTTGCATCCAAGCAATCAGGGAGCATGAGACAGTCCTGACATGTATAACCGCACGACTTTTAGAGTGTTGATTTAGCATGCTAACTTATAGGGTTCAGTTTGCTGCTGCAGATGATTGGCCTTGGGCCATTACTCTGCTCTTTGATCTATATTAATTGATACACACATGTTGATGAATGGCTGAGGCGTGTGTTTGCGAGAGAAAGAGGGAAGGAAGACGAGGGAAGAAAGGGGTTTGGTAAATGCAGAATGCAGAGAACACAGAGAAGAAGCACCTGCTGGCGGCATGTGGCTTTTTAAAGGCCTGGTTTAAGGGTCCACAGTCACGAACGCATCAGCCTGATGCGTGGCTCCTGCTGTGCGTGGATGTGGTTCAAAGCACATGGTGCCTGTGATCAAGGCTATGGATGATGGGGGGAGGTAGGCGGATTGTCATATCCGTGTGATTGACCAGAGTATAAGGCTGTGCTGTTAGTTTGAAGGGGAGAGTACAGGTGCGTGTTGTAAACATGTCTTGTTATGGACAACATGTGGGAAGAGAAAACTGAGGAGAGGAAAAACAAGACGAATTGAATGGGGATTCAAATAGGAAAACAAGCATGCATGTTCAAACTGGTGCGCTTTATTCCTTGAGCATTACAGGTAAATAGGAAAGTTTCTAACTCATCACATTGAAAAACCTTAAGCTCTGGGATTTTGTTGGATTTACTCACAGAAACTGACCTCTGAACTGCCCCTTCCAACTGTACTACTAAAGAGTAACTTTAGTGCTTCAGTTTTATGATCAGTTTTTTTTTGTTGTTTGTTTAACTAAGTCTGAAGAGTTTGCTTTGAAATTAGCTTAATGATCAACGCTTAAATAGATGTGGAATCAAGCCCATATCATCAATCGACCTCCACAATGTTTCATTGTTAGGAATTATTGTTGTTTATGAGCTGTATTTTAGTCACTCTTTTTATTATTTTTAACATAATTTATGCTATGTTTTGCTTCTTGATCTTTCCCACTTGTAAAAGGAATTTTGTTTTTCCAGTGAGGGAGCAGAGGTTTCCTCTCTGCAGCTCTCACATTGTTTAAAAGTGCTTTCCTGATGCCAAACCATTGAAATGATCACCATCAGGGGCCCCTGCAGGATTTTATCTGAGCGAATGCACAAAACCATTAACCCGTCTGACCTTCACAACAACAAACCCAACATGCATCAAGCTCTTGGTGAACAAAACAGGCAACTTAGCACTAAACCTCCACAAATATACCACATGAATGTTCTTAAAGGTGAGTCCAGTGAGGCTGTTGTCTAACATCATGTTATGTACAGTAGATGTCTTTTGATGCAGATCAGTGGAGACTGGCGTAAACAGAAGAACTACAATTAGGCTAAAATGCACTTACTTTTGAATCTTGACAAATCTCATTGTTGTTTTATCATCATGAGCTTTCCTTCACCAATTCAGTGTCTGCATGATCCAGATTGGGCATCCCTGTTTTCATCTCTTGCAAAACTGTGCTGGATAATTCTGACATTGTGTCTTGTATAAGGTACTGGCCTTTCAGTCGTGGGAGTGCTAAACACTGTTTCTCACTTCAGAGACAAGATGATCAATAAATGGAAGGAATAGATTCAGTCGCCAATGTTCCTGTGGGGCTGTGCAGACGTACTTGATCTCTCTGCCTACTTTGGCAGCCGCTGTGCAACTTTGATTCCATGGTTTTTCAAAGAGGTTTGTCCTCCCTCTTATTTTGAAGATGTCTCACTAACAAGCTGGCATTAAAAGCAGCAGCTGGTAAATTACAGACTGGATTTTGCAGACTAATGCTATAAACACTGTACAAAACAATACTGACAACTGACACTAAATGACTTCATTTCTCTGTTCTTTGACACTGCACTACTGTGGCTTTTGGAGTCCACTTTAGTCGTTGATTAATCCTGAGTCATATAGATGTAATTTTGTTATGACAGAGAAAATTAACACATCATGCTTAGACCAGTGTATGAAAACTACAGTAAATGGTGATGGGTGCTGGAATCCAAGAAGATATTCTTTCATTTTGGTAAGTTTGTGATGAAAGATACAGTATCTTAAGCAGTGCTACGTGGATTTCGAACCAATGAGACGCATCTTGGATTTCTAATTGTCAATTCAAATGCTTGGTTTTGTAGTGTATATAAGTGGCTGATGGGCTTGAACACCTCATACCTTGCCACTCATGTTTCCAGCTCCATCTTATCCTTGTCCAACAATGTTACCTGGCTGTAGTTTGATTTGATTCGATATATTTATTTATTAAACAGGCATGTTAATTTAATACTTACAAAAAAGGATCTAATTTAGCCGGTTAAACTTAGTTTAAGGTAATCAATTTTGTCTGGTATAGTCTTTGATAAGATTTTACCAGTGCTATCAGCTGCAGAAATTGAGTCAAAATGGTCCTCACAAATGGTAAAATGTCTGGAGTAAAGATCCACGAAGCAGATAAAAAGAGAGGAAGGTTTTAAATGTCTTGTTTTGATTGCCAAAGCAACTTGCATTTAAATGTGCAAGCAGCAGATACTAAGCTAGGAAAGTTCAGTTTAGGCAACTAACTTCATCAGTTCTGACTTATGAAGTCATCTGCAGATACTGTTTTATGTTTGCCTCATCATCTGCATGAACAATATGAAGTCCATAAGGAGACACAGCAAACATTGAAAAAGTTGCTCTGATCAGACGATCCAAAGATGATAGCTTTAAAGTTTAACTCCTTCAGGCCAGTAAGTGTCGCACACGTCCACTCTCCTACTGTACTGTTCGCGGTAATGGTATCCAAACCAAACATTTAATTTATTCGTTTAGAAAAAGCATTCTGAGTGGCGGGCGCAGCAGAGTGACGTCAGCAGTCGCTCTTCCTCCGGTCCTTGCTGACCGGGCTACCTGTCTTGCTCAGGAGCAGTCGGCGTTGCCACAGTTCCATTAGAAGCAGGCACTTGTTCTAAAGCAGCAGCAGCCTCCCTCAGTAGCTCTGCCACTATTTTGGTCATTGTAGTCGCTCAGTATAGTGAGACCCGGCAATTCAACTAGTTTCCCGCCGGCACGCTTACAATGTAATGCAATGCAGACATACACAGCACCCCCTACCAAACAACATGGGTAGCCCGGTCAGCAAGGACCTGAGGAAGAGAGGCTGCTGACGTCACTCTGCTGCGCCCGCCGCTCAGCAAGCTTTTTCGTTTTCGAGACAGTACTTTGCTGGAAGACCGCGAAAACGAAAAAGCAATGTCCGCTGTGTTTTCTCTTTGATTATGGCATAAAATGTGCAGTCTTAAAGAAGAAAATGCAAATTCAAATAGGACGATTGATTACTAATTTTATTTATGAGTGAAGTAATGCAGCCATATTCTTAAAATAAAAAAGTATTTCTGAAAATGCTTTTTCTTTTGAAATATGGTAACGATTTGCTTCCATACTTCAAAGCAGGTGCAAAGTGATTTTTGTTTGCAATTCAGCAGACAGCGTGTGCAAACCTTTTTTTGCGTACTTGCCTTCATCAGTATGCAGATCATATTCTAATGAAAACACTGCACAAATTTATGGGTAGAAGATATGTAAACCTAAACGTTTACAACGTGCAAAAAAGACTATCCAAGTCAGAAACTAAACCGTTTTTGAGTCTCTTTTAGTACTTCTGAAAGTCAGGTGCAAACTGACTTGAAAAAAATACCTGTTGCTACTGTTGCCAAAAAAAGAGGCATTCACACAATGCCAGAGGATGGCATTCTGTGTGCGTGTTAACATATTTGGACTGTAGCAAATAACTGAATTATATTAATAAAGAAAAAAATATGCAAAAGCAGGATGGCTGACAATCTTTATATAGTTAAAACAAATCCAAAAAGGACAGAACTTAAATATTGTGGCATATTGGAAAGGGTTCATTGCAACATGGATATTTTTTTCTGCAATTGTTGTTTTGATTTTCTTTTACTTTTAATCATAGCACTTTGAAATAGGCTACGATAAGTGGGAAGCACTATAAGTGTTATTTTGTATTATCATTATTATTCTTTTCATAATTATCACTATTGCCTCCAGTTCCATGGCTTTGAACCTCATCCTTCTTTTGTAGCCAAGCTTAAACTGGCCCCTCTTCTGGCCCCTGAATGGAAGACAAAATACTAAATCAGTTTCTTATTCTGACATATACACTGGTACATACACCACAACTGACTGGTTGCTTGGACTAATTTCATTTCTTACTTTTATAGTTTTACTTAACAATGATTCAAAAATCAGTGTGTTGCACTTTTAGCTTCAACCAATTTTAGATTTAATCACTGTTTTCCTCTGATAAACCAGGGGTCTGCAACTTGCAGTTTCAAAGCCTCAAGAGGACATTTGGCTTTGTGGCTCAATTAATCTAGGTGGATAGCGCTAAAAAAGGGCAATCCCCTTTCCAGATGTTCAAAGCTAGTAGAAAGATACCCCGAAGACTTCATTTTATTATACCTAACTATATTGCATTCCTGTTTGTCAATCTATAACATAAAATAAATAAAAACAAATAGAAGATTATTTGGTTTTAATACACTAAAATTCAAAAGTTTCAATATGTATGATTTTTTTTTAGCAAAGGCTTGAATGCAGAAGGGGAACAATGCTAAAAGTGTGAAACCGTTAGAGTTGAGCTGACAAGCAAGTTATCAGGATTTTGTGACTGAATCAAGACCAACAGCAACTGCTTACTCCAATGACTGTCTTGGTTTCTTTTAAGCTTTTCCTCATTTGTCTGTCAGAACATTGTCACATTTCAAACAGATGAATGAAGGTACTTTGAAAGAGACATGAACCGCATTGTCGTTTCAGAACGCCAGTGGGATGGGAGTGCAGCTCTTGCTCTTAGTCACAGCAGAAGAGAAAGTTTGACAGAGCCTTAAGAAGAGGCTGTCTTCAGACTGAGATATAAGAATAAACGCTTGTCTGCAGTAGACTAAACTGAGTGTCCTGGATACTAACATGTTAAAATAAAAAAAACAAAAAAAATAAAAAAATAAAAGAAACGTCCCACTGTAGGGGATCGCAAATAAACTGGCGGCAAAGAAATAAAAAAAAAAACATAAAGAAAAAAAAACAACAGACTTCCTCAGATCAAATCAATGTTAGCAGCTTAGTAAGGAGTGAAGCGGCAGCGGCACATGCAACCAGCAGCGTTCCTGTGTGTGTTGCAGCTGTATGTGCATATACACTGTGAGGAGAGCGCTTGGGGGAGACCACCTACACTCCCACCTGCTCTGCCTTTTTAGAGGGGCCTCTTCAATCGCAAGGCCGGGGTCGTTATGGATGCGAGCCTCTTGCCGCCAGCTATTATTCGGCTATTTCTGTCCTCGCGTTTTACAGTAAAAGGAAGAGCAAAGCCCCATTAGGACCAGGACCTGTGCTTGAAAACGCCAGAAACATCATATTCTTTCCTTTTTCTGGTGTGAAAAAAAAAACAAGCAAACAAAAATGGTGCTGTGAAGAGGGCAGAAGACTACTGACTTCTGAATCCATAACAAACTTTTCTTTGTTTTGGACATAGATGTGATAATAAATGACTCTGTTCTCAGGCTGACACTGTGATGAGGAATGACAAAGCAGTGAACTGTTTGACAGGCACTGTGAAGATGACTAAGTCCAGGCTTTCAGAGTCAGAAATGAAAGCAGGAAGATGGAGGTTTTCTTGACATGAGGATAAACTAACGGAGACTTCAAATGCTACAGATGTTTTTTCTGTTGTTTTTTCCTGCATTGTGGTGGGTGTCAGCTGCTAGTTCTCTGGAAGTTGAATGCTTTTAGTGTTATTCAGGTTTGTCTGCGTAGCAAATGTTGACAGCTTTAAAACAGTGGATTTGCATTTAAGGAAAATCAGATAAGAATCACTGCTGCCACATGCTCTGAATGGGGTCCAAGTCAACCTTTGGCGATGAGAAAACATGTTACATCTGGTTTTTTTGCTGCAAAGAGAAAAAGGGGCTTTATAATGTGGTGCAACAGTGTTTTTGCATTTTTTTAAATGCTAAAACCACAGACTACATTGTACTTTAGTTGGAAGTAATGCAATAAACCAACAGAAAGTATTAATTGTTCAGTATGCATTACACGTGGTTTTATTGTGCACTTCCCAAAAACATGGCATCATGGAAAGGTGGGACATAAAAACATTGAAATGAAACAATAAGAAGTCTCAGTTCAAGTTTGGTTCAAGAAAGTTAGTGTCTGAAAAGATCCACATTGAAAATATTTTTGCCTGAGTGCAAAACATGACAGAAAACATTACTGCAAACCATCCTAAAAAAAGGACTATCGCTGTGATGAAGCATGATCAGAGCGTCATGCTGTGGGAATGATTATTTTCAGCAGCAACAGCAGAAGTGGTTTGAGTTGGTGGGTAGATGGATAAAGGCCAAAATTATCCATACCCCTAGCAAATCTAGTTTTAGAATAGCTTTCTATTTTTACCAACATGAAACATTAAAGTTCTGAGACGGCTAAGCCAAAGTCCTGTTTTTTAACTCTGTGGGAGTTAAAGATTAGGGTGATAGCAAGACCTTCAAACCTCAAAGACTTAGAGCTCAAAAGAGTAAAAGGCATTTTGGCAAATATCTGTTGATCAAAATAGTAACAGACTTAAGAAACAGACTGAACAGCAATTGTCTATATATATATAAAAAAGCTTTCACATCATTGAGAAAGCTGTATATACATATATATACATATATGAATGTGTGTGTGTGTGTGTGTGTGTGTTATAAAAAGAGGCCAACTCATTTCCTATCAGAAACAAACGTCTTGGTTGAATTAAAAGAATCTGCCAGTTGTAGGAATCTGTATTTAAATGTAAATACAGAGCAAACCCAGATGAAAATCATCCGAGGTCCAAATGATTGTTTTAGATCAAAGCCAATTAATATTTTGCAAAGACCCTGTCAAAGTCGAGACCTAAATCTAGAAAAGATTTTGTACCGAGGCTTGAAAAAAATGCCCTTCCCAGATGCTCTCCATCTGATTGCCAACAAAATGTACTATTTATTTATAGATGAGTAAATGTCATGTTTGATCTCACTGCATGATATTGCATCACATTATATCCTATGACATAACATTGCACCGTATTCTATGTGCAAAACTGGCTATAAGATACTCCCAAAACGCCTGCAGTTGTCTTTAAAGGCAGGGCCGACCTAAGCCTCCATGGGGCCCTAAACAAAGTTTATACATTAATAAAGATGTAATGACATAAAAATGCTTAGTTTGATCATGAAGTTCTCTGTAAGTTATATAATCATAAGGAAATCATTATACATCCAGAAAAAAAAACGCATTAATTGTTCATGGGACCCCTTACTTGCCTTTAGGCCCTAACCTGTTGCTTAGTTTGCTTATGTCTTTGGCTGCCCCCTGCTTTAAAAGTTGTCTTTTTTAAGTAATGACTCTGGACATCTCTACTATTTGGTAATTCATCACATAAAATCCCAATGACATACACTTTAATGTGTGTTTGTCAGTTAATAAAATTTGCAAATATGTTGAAGATTACAAACAAATTTTCAAGGAAGTGTAAAAAATCACAGTATGCTTTTGCATAGCTTAAATACAGGGGCTAGCTAATCATTGTATTTCTAACCTTCTTTGGATTGTTATTATCTCATGAAAGAACTTCCCTTAATTAATTTGATATCTAAATAGTGAGTTTGCCACAGTACACACATTATCATAATACAGCGGTGTTCTCAACTCTCACTATTTGCAAATCTGCTCAGATTTCTTCGGTGCTTGGCATAGAAGTAAACAACCAGCAAGACAAACAATTACACCATAATTTGTGATCCTACAAGGCTCTTAATTTACCCCAGACAGACTCTATTTTTGGTGCAGGACTTCCTAAATGCAGCACTTAGTGTAAACTGCATTAAATGTGAGGTAATTAGTGTGCTAAGAGTAGACCACAAACTGCTAATTGTGCTGCCCGTGCTCGCCTCCACCTATCACAACCTCTTAATACCCACCTCCACACACAGCATGGGGCCTGTGTCCAAGCACGGAGCTCAAAAACAGTAATTTTGAGCTGGGGAGATACACAAAAACAAGTCTAATAGCAAACCCAATGCTTGGCATGTGAGCTCGGTTTAAAAACCCATTTACATGTGTGAGTAAGACTGAGTGTGTGTAAACAGGTGAAATATGTTGGTGTTCGTAGGAGTGTTGGTGAATTTCCTCTCTTTTTATATTTATTTATGGTATTCTGTTGGATTTTTTTTTTCCAACAGCTACGGATTCACCACAGGGCGTCCATGTCCAGGCTTGTTTAAGACGTGCCGTGTCCCGAGTGCTAGGAATGGTAGCTCAGTTACAGGATCACGCAAAGCCTCCCTGAGGCTTAACAGAAGTTGCAGACGCAGACAAAGTCAGAGAATCTGTGGTCTCTGAGGTCGACAGTAAAAGCTGCATGTGAGCGATGCCCCCAGAAACTGCTGGTGCTGCAGCTTTTCCCTGAACCGTCACCAAAGTCAGTGAATTTGTGTCTCAGATGCACAGCATGAGTTAGAAAGAAACTCACAAATAAGACCTGATTATATGTTATAGAGTTTGAACTTATTTTTTTTTTGTTATATGTATCAGACGGAGCCCACCCCAGGTCAGAGGTGTCACTTTACCCTCACAGCATATAACTTTTTGTAAATTCTCTGTCAATTCCAACCCCTCACCCCCCCAAAAAGTTGAAAAATTAAATAAAAAATGTGGTTTTACAGGAAACTACAAAGAAAAAACTGGAACATGATGAAAATCTCTAGTGTTAAACTTTAAAAAGTAATAAAAAGAATCATAAGAAATAAAGAATATGGATTAAACGTATTATGAAGATGTCATATTTCTTTATTTAGAGTGATAATAATAGAAGTGAATTTATGTTTTAGATATTTTGTCAGTATGTTGATTGTATGTAAACATATATAGAACTAGTGTCCCTAACATAGATACTGCTCTCAAAAAAGCCCTTTGCTTTCATCACAAAGGGGACTACTGCTCACTGTTACTTTAAGAAAATGTAACAATTGTTTTTGAAAATATTTTCTGATAAATGTATGTTTATTGAGGCTTTTGAGGAACCAACTGTGGGGAAAGAACTTTTAATTTAATTCAGACTAGAGATGCAAGTTATTATACATGATTTCTCTTGTATCAAGATGATCTTCCCATAACATGAAGGTCTAAAGATTTTTTTCCATTATGCTGCATTTTAAAAAACATACCCCATTACCCCATTTTATCTTAACAATTAATTTTGTCAGCTTCATTAAATATTGACTGAATAAACAAACAAAAAATCCTACACATTATTGAATTTATTAATAAGACATAAAAAGCATATTTACATAGAGGAAAAAAGACATACAGGAACCTATTATGTTACTAAATAAAACATGTGAAACACTGGAAGTTTCAAATATACAGAGATGTAAAATTATGATTAAAAAACAGGGTATGTGGCTCTAATAATACTGTCTGGCTATTTGCCATTTTGTTTTAATAAAATGAATGACATCTGTGATGCAGCTCTCTCTTTTTAGTTTAATCCAGCAATCAGTGCAGGGAGATACTTTTAGCTGTTAGGTAAAGCTTTTAAGCAGCTACTTCTGGATGCTTTTAGAGGATTGTTTAAATGTGCCTATTTACTATGCTTATTTCTAGCATTTCTTTTATGTGATTTTGCAAATGTTTCTCATAATGCTCTCCTCTTTTCTTTCACTTTCCAAGCACAGCAGAGAAGTTAAGCTGCTAGGTAATGCAGCAGGGCTAAATAGTGGCTATTTGGGTGATAATGCAAGGAGTGTATGGAATGTTTATATTTACAAACAGAACCACATAAAGTGCATTTTGCATCCTTGTTGCTATTGGACAGTGTAAATAATCCTGGACTGGACTCTGTTTCAATACATGTTTTTGCTTTAAAATACCTCTGCTCTGGCATTACTTTTTTGCATATTGCAATACGGCTCCACTAAAGAATGAACAGTGGTATGATGTACACTACAACACTGTTGTATTCTTTTTCCTATTTCTTTGTCAAAATCCTATTAAGTGGACATCTGTAATTAATCACATAAAACATCCCTAGTCCTAAACATCCTTTTAGTCTATGGAGTTTGAAACATTTTACAATTTACAGTTATCCACATAAATCCCCCCCAAAGTTTCATGAATGTCTCATTAGACGCTAACACCATCCAAAAGGTGAACACAGTTTATTACAGCGAAATTTAAACTGAAATGAACAAAAACACTCCCAAAAATAAAATGAAATAAAAACATTTAAAGTTGCATAGCAGAAAAAAAATGTTCAGAAGTGTCAGACCATCACTGTACAACTAAGTATTTAAAGCCCTATTATCTTCACTCTGGGGAAAATGAAGAGTTTGTAGTCCTCAGTAAAAGCTTAGCCTGTCCGACGTTGATAGCTTAGCCAGGAGGACAACAGCAGCTGCTTTTCTGTACTATCTTGATAAAAAAAACAACCAGCAGTAGTGGTCTCTAGCTGTTTCATTCAGTCTCTGGTTCAAAGCCTTTCTGTGCAAAACTTGAATAGGGAGATTAATGGAAGCAGCTTGTTCAGACCTATCTGGTCATTTAAAAGCAGGCCGTACTTTAAGTTCCAAAAATGTCTTCCCTTGTAAGGAGGTTGGACATTCAGGGGATCTCTTCTATGTAGAATAATCTGTGGGTCAGAGAGAGATTTGTGTAGGAGAATAAGGGTTTTATAAGGTGGATCTGCTGGAAGTTCAACAGTGTTTTTTTTTTTTTTGAGCTTTTTACGGCACTAGTGGCTTGTTTTTCTGACAGGAAAGGGGGTATGAGAGAGGGGGAGAGACATGCAGGAAAGGACCACAAGCCGGATTCAAACCTG
>JAUZNJ010028216.1:0-16234 GCA_034780135.1 Jordanella pulchra
ATCTATCTATCTATCTATCTATCTATCTATCTATCTATCTATCTATCTATCTATCTATCTATCTATCTATCTATGCATATTTAAGTGTCATTTAACGGCTCCCTGATGGAAAGCTGAAAGTTTGAGTCATAAAGTCCATAAATTCATAATGACTGCTGCTTTTTAAAAGCATCTTTAACATACAGAGACCAAAGGCCTATGAAACCAAATATCCAATAATGCCTGTGGGAACTGGCATTTCTGCAGACTTACAAGCTTTTCTTTCACACACACACACACACACGCACACCCACACACACACACAGTCTCACGCCCCATGTGAACACTCATCTTTAACGAGGGGAGAGCTGAAACCATGCGTGATTGTTTTAGAGAGGCTGCCCTAAAGGCACGTTATCGCTCAATGTGGGACCGCTCCTCTCAGTCATACATCCACCCCCCCCCCTCCCTCTTGTTGATTGTGCAGCACAGATCAGCGGCAACAAAGGCATCATTAGTGGGGCTTTGGTCCCCACCAGGCCTGGGCTAATTATGAATAGGGGGGCCCCGGTAATAATTCAAGGGCCCATCGGTGCAGCTTGAAACTAAAGAGAAAACTTCACAGATTTCAGCGGTGGCGTACACTTGGCCCATCTGCCTCCATTTCCCAGCCACCTGCCCGAAGATCCGACTCACGTCAGCCGCAAAGACTGGAGCACCATCACACACAAGAGGGAAGACATATGGGATTTATGCACGGCTTTAATGAATGATCTGCATCGGTCATTAAAGCTCCGGACAATTACCTGCTTGGAGAATAAAGCTCCCTTTTGAACTAACAATTGTTTGCTTTTAATTCTGGATTCAGAGTCAATTTATTCGTTTCCCTTCACCTTATCTCATGCGCTCATAAAAATGATCCCTTGCACACACAGGCTCATCCAATCAAAGGCTTCTGGGAAGCAACACTGTTATAGTGATTAGGGAAGAGACAGATCTCTGTAAGAGTCTGTCCTGCATAAAAGCTCAAATTAAGATTGATATGATGTACAGCTGGACATCACCGACTCTAAACTGTACTCTGCAGATGAAAGCGGTAATAGCTTTACACTTCCATGGAATTGTGATCATTGTTTCAGCCAGGAGAGGGCAGTATAAATGTTCTTAATCGCGACTCAAGCACCCCCACCACACCACCCCCACCCCCACCCCCGCACCCCCCGATCCTCGGGCCAAAGCAAGCACAAACACAGCTCTAATTCCAAACCCACAAAAGAGGGAATTTGAAAGTAAACAAATGAGCCCGATGGGATGATCAGCGCTCCCAGATTTGCAGCATAAACTCTTTTCCCAGGGAGCTGGCTTGTAATTTCAGCACCAGGCTTAGATTTACGCTCCTCTCTCTCAGCTTCTGATTCCTTTTGGTGACTAAGCCCTGATTCATAGCAGCTTGTTTTATTTCGAGCGTCTGAAGAAGAGACAGGCTGACATTAGGCTGCAATGAATAAAGCAGCTTCTCTGTCAGGTAAGCTTAAGGTTTTCTGATAAGTGTCCACATAGAGAGCAAACAGCCTATAGAAAACTTTATTTCTTGACGTTTTACTTCATCTGCAGTGCCTTAAGATAATAAAATTATACACAATAAAAAAATCATTATAATAATAGCAAATTTATATTTTGGTATAATAAAATTATACACAATAAAAAAACCATTATAATAATAGCAAATTTATATTTTGGTGCTTCATTTGTGTTAAAACTCATATCTGGTGAGTTTTTCCGTCCCTTCTGAAGTAAAACATGATGCTGCAAGAAGAAAAGCGTCAATCCGAGAACAGCCAAGAAGTTAATTGTAATTCTGGAGGAACCAAGTGAATCAAAGGCTCAGGTTGAAGAATCTGTTAACAGAATATCGATTATATCCAGCCTAAGGTCGGTGCCCATCTCTGCCAGTTTACGGGCATGAAATGGGGTGTACAGTTTGTCGCAGGGCAACACAGAGACACACAAAGACATACAACCATGCACACATACACAATTTAGAGAAGCCAGTTAACCTAGCAGTCCTGTTTTTGGACTGTGGGAGGAAAGCCAGAGTACCCGGAGAGAACCCACACATGCACAGGGAATACATGCAAACTCCACGCAGAAAGACCACAGACATGTTTTTTTTTTATGTAACCCAAATCGCTAAACTGCTAAGAAAAAAAAACCCATATACATTCCAACAGAGAAAACAAGTTACAGAAGGTAATGTGAGAACTATACTATAGATGAAAAGAACAGTTTACATGAGCCCGAAGACAGCAAACACAGCATCAGCACAGACCGCAGTGAAACATGGTGGTGGCAGCATCATGGTGTGGGGAGGTTTTTGTTTGGCCAGTTACAAGGGAATGGATTCAATTATAGATGAATTGTGAGATAAAATGGTTCAGTTATCTAGAACTATATCCAGTAGATAATGTATGACAAGAACTGGAAATCAGTCTGAATAAAGCTTGAGATATTTGGGCTGTTCTACAAATAATCCCCTGAGAAAAGCTGAAAAATAATGTCATATTTTATTTATAAAAAGAAGAAAAGAAATGAAAAATAATTCTAGAACTATATGATTGCTCCTCAATATCGTAATGATGTGCTCCTTTTTGTTGTATCACAAAAAAATCAAATCAAATATTTGATTTATGGTTGTAATATTTAAAAGTCAAAAATTCGAAATGGATTTTAATTCTGTTGTCAAGTATTTTTAAATAGATACAGTCAATCAGAGAGTAAAAGGCTTTTTTTTTTTCAAACTTCTAAAAGCAATGATTGCTTTGTTTGAAAGTAATTTGGAGTGGCATCCATCCACGTCACCCTCTGGATTATTCAGACAAGCTTGTGTAGACGGTTTCCTCACTGATGGCTTTACATCCACTTATTAGAGCGCTGCCTCGGGGCGTGAATCTCTTTTACTCTCATCTCTTGTTTTGTGTAACCCCCCCTCCCTCCTTACAAAAAAGTATTCCCACGACGTACAACAAAGTCCTTTCCTTTCCGTTAAACTGCTCACAGAATTCAAAAACTGATTCTGCTCTATCATACACTAGCTTAAAAAGGTTAACTTTCTATTATTTTATTGGTATTTTAGCTAACAGATCACACTGGGTGAAACCCTGAGCATACATCCACACACTGAACACAGAGTAGAATAGAATAGAATAGAATAGAATAGAATAGAATAGAATAGAAAATATCTTTATTGGGGGAAGGGCTGCAACTAATGATTATTTTGCTAATTAATTTATCTGCTGATTATTTTTTCTATTAATCAATTAATAATTGGATGGTAAAAGGTTCCTGAAAGAAGATTTTTTACAGAATTAAACCAGGTGAAAGTAAAACTTTCTAGATAGAGCATATTGACAGAAGAAAAAGATTTTTTAGTCCTAAATACAAAGTACTTATATATTTTGTTAAAATTTTAATATAAAATCTACTATGAAGTGGGCTGATCGGTCAGCTAAAGGTATGTTTTAGAGTCTCCAGTTAATGGCTAATCAATTACTAAATTAGTTAATCCTATTAATTGTTTCAGCTCTAATTGTGCAAAGACTTCCCTGCAACAGCAGCAAAGTTACATGCATTTAACTTAACAATGTTTCACACAAAGATGAAATTCAAAAGTGAAAAAAAAATGATTACAAGTCGATTTAAAGTTCACTAAATTAACACAAGGAGCACAGCATCAAGTGAAGGAAGATGTTTTGTTCAGAAAAGAAAGAAATACAAAATATTAAGCCAAATTTATAACTTTCTCTCTGAGAAATTTAGCCCTTAAAGTTTGATCCATCGGACATGCTCCTTGGACAAACCAATAGGAAAAGAAATAATAATAATTTCTTTAGTTTAAGAGATTTTGTTTTTCTAGCATGGAATAAACAGGTCTAAGAGAGTCTAATTAACCTCAGGAGACAGAATTGAATACTTTGGTAGTTTACCACAGTATGAATTTTATATTGCCCCTTAATTAAATTCAGAGATTTCATTATATTTATATAGCGTTGATCCTCTGATGAATATTTTTAATTAAAAATAAAACTCAAATCTGTCCATAAGAGGCTTGAGGAGAATAAACGATCCCACATATAGAAAGAAAGATTTTGCTTTGAGCTTAGATCCGGGGAACATAGCATCATATAAATGGCACAGTTGAAGCCTTGCAGCAACAAAGTCCTATGTTTGACCTTCCTGGGTCTTCTTACATGGAGTGTATACTCTGGCTTCCTCCCACTAAACCCTCCATGACCCTTACAGAGAAGTGATTGAAGGTGGATGCATGTTTTAAACTTGCTTATATGCCATCAACTTTCCTACTGAGCAAATTTAGCCTTTATGGCTCATTTAATAATAGACTAAAACACTAATGTGGATAACTGCATCTCATCCCTTTTAGATAACAACAACGGTGGCAGTATAATGCTGTGAGGAGGCTTTTTCTTCTGCAGAGACAGGTCAGACTTTATGCAAAATAAGGCTGCCATGGATTTGAGAGCAGGGTGAAGGTTCACCTTCCAGCAGGACTGTAACCGTTGACATTTATCGCTTGAAATTTCTCCTGAAGTTGGATTCAGGCGAGGCGAGGAAGAGCAAAGAAAGAAGGACAAAAAACAAAGAAAAAAATCACACGAAGGCTGCTTTTGGTCTGGATTCAATGGCCCGGAATAAGCGGCCTCTAAAGAGCTGTAGTGTCAAATGGTATCTGTGACAGGGAGCAGTGAGGGGGGGGATAAACATGCTGCATTTAAAATGTGGACACACCACTTCCTCCTGACACCATCTGGGAGAAAAACAGGTGAAAAAACGAATGAACCAGGTCTTTTCATGATTATTATGGTTAAAAGCATCACTTTGGTCGACTAATTTCAGAAAGAGTCAATTAAATCGAGAAAAGAAAACACTAAAATGTTTTAACAAAAGGCAGCTACAACAGAGAAGAGCTGCCTGACATGGATCTCCCTTTGAATCGTCCTCGGCTTTCTAACGCGTCTGCAGGCAGGTCAAAAGGTCCTTTAGACCCAAAGGCCTCACCTTCTTCCTAATGAATTCCCAGGATCCATCAACCTGCAGGCGCTCCCATACACGCTAACCAATGATTACACCTTGAAGGAGAGATGGGGTGGAGGGGGAGTGGGTGGAGATGGAGCATCCCCTGCACACACACACTCAAACCTACAACCTCACTCTCTGGGCTACCACTACCACCATCATCCCCCCCTCCCAGATTGGAGGCAGGTGCAGCAGCAAATCAAGCCTCATTAGCTGCACCTTCTGCTGCCGTACACCACGGACAGATGGAAGCTCGCCCTCACATGTTACCTCACATCAGATGGCAGTTGGAGAAGGCTGGCTAGGGGGTAGCAGGGAGAAACGCTTGCCCCCTTTCTGCCCACGCAGCTTCCTCAGGGCTGCAAGACACCCCTGAGCTCAGATCCAGCACCAGAATGCTCCTTAACCTTTTTTTTTTCTTTTTTCCTGCCAAGTTTTTGGAGAATATCTAACACCACATCAGCTGTAACTTTCCCCTCTTTCCTCCCTGTCAGCTCTGACCCGGGTGAGGGAGGTTCATTCCACGGCCCCGGGTCCTGCATTTCACTCGGATTGTTTTGTTAAAAGAGCCGGAGGCGCGTTTGCGTAAAGGCCCTTGATATGGCGAGACAGTACAAGGCCCCACAGGTAAATGGCGGAAGCTCAGCTGCAGAGTATCACTTCCACCCCCTCCCTTGTCCTCTGTAGCTCTGACACAAGATCTGAGCGGCTAATTGAGGCAACAGCGTATTTCACTGGTGTCGACACTTGTGGTGAATTTATGGCCGCTCCTCTCATGGGGGCAAAGGCAAATGTGTCAAAGGGGAGGTCGTGCGCAAATTGATGCTGTCGCTGTGATAAGAAATATTGCTAATGTGCTTTTTAGTGGAGCAAAAAAAAAAAATGGAGGGGCCAAGATGGGGATAGGGTGCTGGAATTTCCCATTGGGGCCCCGAGAGCTGTCATGTAGGCCTTAATCAGAGAAGGACTTGTGGATAGGGATGTAGATAGGACTCAGGTCTAATACACCTGAACCAAATGGGCTGAATTAGCTCCTCAGTTCTCTGGAGTCCCGTTAATGAACTTATTTTTAATTCATGTGTGTTGAAGCTGAGACACATCTACAAGCTGTCGGACAGAAGTGGAAGAAGTACTTTCCTCTTGCAATCACATCTGCAAGACTTGTGGGTTATGTTTCTAACTGCTTAACCATCGAGACACAGATTTTGTTTGTTCCTCTTTGTAAAATAGCTCAAACTCAGTCCAATGGCAGTTGGTTCATTCCTTGCTCAGTCTGTAAGTTCAGGTAGATGACCATGTTTGATTAGGCTGCAAATGTTTTAATCTTTCCATTTGCTACATGACTGGTTAAACAGGTCTGTCTAAGATGTGTTCAAAACTTCAATTTCAATTCAATTCAGTTTATTTATATAACTCCAATTCACAACACATCACATCTCAAGGCGCTTTACAAATACAATACAATCAAATCAATCAGTCAGATTAGTTAAAAGTTTTCTATATAAGGAAAACCTAATTAATTCAACAGCAATCCCTCACACCAAGCATGCACGCAGCAACAGTGGAACTTAGGATTTTTATTGTCTCAGTTTTCTCCCTGAAGTTGTCTGTTGTGTTTCTTGCTCTTCATCTGTTTAATAGTTTCCTCCTCTGAAGCCACAGAGCAGCTAGAGATTAAATCACATGTAATATGACTCTCCCTTAGGTAATATGTACTCTAATATTCTAATATTAAGTAGTGTATGAGCACAAATGGTCTACATTGGATTTTATTTAGGGATATTATGTAAAAGGAGTAAAATAATTATATAAAAACCACATACAGTTTAGAAAAAGTCCTTTTGTAAACAAAATACTCTGTATATGTTTCCTTCCACTTCACAGATATTTACCATTAAGCGTAGGTCCATAAAATATATTAAAGATTGTCGGTGTTATAATAAAAAATGAAAATAAATTTAAGGGGTGTTCTTTCCGCATGCAGGCTCCAGGCTGTGATTCCAGATGTCTTCAGAGGAAAATGTTTATCTGCATAAGTTTAAAACGCAGGTAAATGATCTTTGATTAGAGGAAAAAAAAGAAAAGGAGTTTATAAGATTACTTTAAGAAATTAGTGGGGATGAGGTGGATGAAGTCTTGAAGCGGAGCAGTGGGAAGAATGAGGCCATGTGTACAATGGATACTTTGTTTAGACCAACAGGAGAGGGGAGTATCTCTGCAGTGGGAATAGACCTGCAGCTTTAATGGATTCAACCTTCAGTAGTTAGAATCCCAATCATGCCTATAGGAGAGAGCAGGAACAGACAATGGGGTAGAGGGGGTTAAGGCAGTACGGTAGGAGATGCTCTCTGAAGAGCTGCGTCTTCAAGAGTTTCTTTACGACAGACAGGGACACTCCTGTTCTAGTAGCGCTCGAAAGGTCGTTCTGCGCCTGTGGAAGATTTATCAAACTGTCAGCATTTCTGACTTTCATAAAATATGGACTGTGACCATTATGAATGTAACCTTTGGCCAATACTTTGGAACTAACCTTGTCTGTAAGACAAATGGTATTTGTGCATTAACAAACACCCACTTCAACCATTCAAGACTGACCAACAACGGTTCTGCCAATAACGTTGCAGTATTATAGTTAAGAGGAAATACTGTAAATACTGTAAAGCTGTGATTAAAGCAAGGGCTGGCGGACCAAATAAACATGGCAGCACATAAGGACGTACGTGTAGCTGCTGCTATCACATCTGCTTGATGAGAATCCATCATTTTGTCTTTGAAAGAGAAACAGCAAGAGTGTAAAAGCATGAGTGGTTTCTCATGGAGTCTGCTGCTATCTTATTTGTTACCATGATTGGTTGAAACTAAACGCCAGTAGGCCGTCACTACGTGTCGCTTTACCCTATCAGGTTCTACTGAATATCCCTCCTTTTAACTAATAGATTGAGGGGAGTCTTTGTTTGATAATGAGCAGAATTTATACAATACAATATTAATCTGGCTTTCCAGGTAACTTTGGACCAACAGATAAAATGTGTAAATGTGATTTTGGCTTTTTACAGGTTGTTTTCTTTAGGCTTGGGTTTGATTCTCTTGTTGCTTCCAGCAGAAAGGTTTGTTCTTCTGAAAATAATCTTAAATACAACAGGAGCAAGATAAGAGAAGGGAGGTAGGGTTCTGGCCTTTCCCCATTACTCTAAACTTTTAACAAAATAGTGAGATAAGAGTCCATAACTCTTTAGGTTCCACTCAATATACAGTAGTATTGATTTATCATACATATTTCAAAGCCTAAACATACGTTTTCTACCTGAGTTGATATGTGAAAAATGAACTGAAATGCATGTTTTGTTTAAATATACAAATTAAAAAAAAAAAAAAGGTCAAAGCAAACAGTGGAAAATGAAGGGGAAAAGAACAGAGGAAATCCATATAGGCACAAAGAATTTACCACATGATTGATTCAGAAATCTGTATTTTAAAAAAAAAAACACAGTTTAAAGTAAAGAAAAGTTTATAAAAAAGAAAGCTCAAATGTTGAACCAGAACTGAAGTCAAGAGCAACGAAAGTTAAAAAAGAAAAAGAAAAAAGCTTTTAAAGTTGTTGATAATTTTTACAGATTACAAGATAGTCTAATGCTTGGAAGCAAAATATAAAGAACTACTCGATATCTCTGCACAGTGCTGTACATAAACATCTTAATATTTCAGTCTATGCATAATTATATTGCTTTGCAGGGAGCTGTTGAGGCCCTGTAACGATCTGCGAACATCCGTCTTTGTGTTGTCAGGTGCTTCTCCAAATGAGCTGCGGCCGTTTTGACATCTTTAACAACTCTAATTTCAATCAAGCTGCTGCAGCGCTGCTTGTTTTTCTGGGATCTAATGAAGAGAAAAAGACACACATATGGGACCCCTCTTTTTTTTTCCTTCTCGTTTCATCCTTCGATCTGTTCCCAGATCCATATGCCATATGGAAAGGCGTTCAATATAAGAGCTAAATGTGCGTTTGGTTGTTCTCTAAATGCAGCTGAAAACCTTATAAAACAATTTAAATATTAAAAAAATATCCTTCTCTTGTTCCCTCGTGCACTTAAAAGTGAAAGTTACCTCTGCCTGGACTTCTATTGGTGCTCCTTTTTGTTTCTTTAAAGATTTTGTTTCATTTAGAGCAAATCTTCATTATTAAGCCTGCTGCCAAGTTTGAAGAAGCGGAGCCATATGCTGAACGCTGCCTACACCATCCTTCCTCTAAATCAAGGATTTCAAATTTGTCTTTTTGTTGCATTTCATTACTATACAACGTGTTTGACGTGGGATGAAGGGCCAACACAGATGGCTGGGGACCAAATGCACTTTATAACCACAACATTTGATCTTCAAGTTTTAAAAAAAAAGAGTCTCAAAAACCAAGAAAGTCCATATTGAGTCAGGTTTACCTCAAAAAGCAAAAAGAACAAACTATGAGCTGGTCATAGTTTCTAACTTTGCAGCAATTTTGTGACTTTCTCTCATCTGAAGCGCTACAGCCAAGATGAAATCTGGAAGTCATTAACAGAAAGTATAGCAAAGTGGAAAGTACAGAAAATGTTGAGCAGAAGAGACGTTCAAGGCCTGTAATGATTTTAATGTGACTCAGCCATTAGCTGGGAAGAGGAGGAACGTTTTAAGATGCAGTAATTTTTACTTATCAGCTTCTTTACCTTCATAGCATTTATACAGATCTACAACAGGCTTCCACCCACCAGTAGCAGGCATGTTAAAATACCTATTTTGTATAACTGAGAACGTCAGTAACTGAAGGTTATTGAAAACAAAGTCTTTATCTTTAAGAGTACGAGATTTTGTTAGTTCAACATTTTAGGATCCTCCGTTTCATTCTTAATTCTAGTTTAAGTCTATTTTAGATTTATTTCATTTTTAGCATTTCTTAGCTAGTTTTGTTTTTATATTTTGAAAATGCTTAGCTTCAGTTTAGTTTTTTGTGAGTTTCAGTTCTAGTTTTAGCCTCTTATGTACAGCTACAGGCATACTTACATCCAGGGAAAAAGACTTGAAAACAAAACGGAAAAAACATGCAAATAAAATCCTGATAAGGACAGACCGATGCAGCAACATAAATGACCCTGATGCCGTACTTTCCATCTGTTGCCAAAATCCGATACATTTAAAAAAAAAGCAAAAACAACCAGAAACTCATTTTAATGCATTATGGTAAAGACAAATTCAAAAACTAAGCACATTTATACACAAGTATGTTATTTATTATCATTTATGAACAGAAAGTCTTAATCTTTATATTTGCGTTGCCTTAGACGTAGCTATTTATAATGACATAGGAGCAGGTCTTGCATTTATGGAGGCAGACATCTTTGGGCTACGGCCGTGCAGAGCTGACAAACTAGTGACTGTAGAGATCACCATTATGTGACTGCACCATGTGAGGCCTATATAAAATCAAAACCCTACTTAGACTAATAAAATAGTATAATTTTATAAAATTATACCTGTAAAAAAATCTCTTCATCAATTGTTAAGATGGATGATGCAGACATTGAGGAAGCCATTTTTTTACCATGAATAATGTTGGAGGGGAAGCAGTTCGTGTTGCTGCAGTCTGACCAGTAGATGTCGCTGAATATTACACACCATAGCTTTAACATTCAGTTTGAATTCGTTTGTTAAACTCTCAAGGTCTAGTTTCTATTTTCATTTCAGGTTACGAAAAGTCTTTGTTCATTCTGGTTTTTATCATTTAGTTTTAGATCATAGTAACCTTAGTAAGTACCACCAATAATGCGGAGGTTTGGACCTCTTTTTCCTTAAGAACTGCCTTTATTATTTGTGGTAACCTGAAAATCCATGATGTTAACTGGACTGAGATCGGGTCACCGTGGAAACCACTGGAATATAAACAACTGATTGATGTTGAAGAAACAAGTTTGACAACATTTAAGCTTCGACATTGTTTATCATCACGCTAATAGTTTCCATTATAAGATGGGTACACTGTGACTGTAGATGGATCGGCCTGGTCTTTAACAATATCTATATCCAATATCCACATACACAGATCTGAACCTGTGAATATTCTGTGGACATTCTGCACCGTTATATTGCCACATTATTTTGCACTGTCAACATTCCTGAACGTTTATAATCCATTTATTTGAGACCAGACTTGTTTGCTGTTATTTTTTCACTGTTGTTTTTTTTTTGCACACTTAACTTCTTATCACTGCTGCACTTTATTTCCATGATTGTATTGCACTGCTATTCTCTACTATTGCAAACTCAGTATATTGTAATAAGCTGTATGCGACGAAATTTAGTTTTAGCTGCACCCCATGATTACAAGATGGCAATTAACTTTGTCTAAGTCTAGGTGTTTGAATGACTGTCAGATGATCTATATGGGTCTAAAGTGTGCTACACAAATACCCCCCTCACCATTATACCACCAGCAACCTGAACTATTAATAAAATGCAGGATAGATCCATGCTATCTCTTTGTTTAGGACAAAAGTTGAAGCTGTTATCAGAATGTTGGGGGAGAAACTGAGACCCACTGGACCAGGTACCAGTTATTGTCCAGTTCTGAGCCTATGCTCACTATAGCCTCAGTTTCCGCTTCTTATCTGGCAGCAGTTTCACCTGCTCTGGCCTTCAGTTTTCCTTTCTAACCAGTCTGCCTCTTCAGACCAAGTCTCTATAAACCTTCTATCTTTTGTTCTATCAGTTTAGAAGAACTTTCATGTCTTGGAAGGTTTGTAGTTGTACCATACTCCTCATATTGTCAGATAATGAACAGAACAACAAATACTTTGTCCTTGACTGATCTGTTACATTTCTTTGTCTTTATAATCCAGTTTTTTTTCTAATGTTCTCTTAACATCTTTGGTTCAAATCACTCAATATGTGATTATTAACTAATTAGCTGAGTTTCAAAGGCTAATAGATGAGGAGGACTTTATTTAATGGTATCAGAGTTAGATTGTTTCTGTAGCTTGTTTTTGTAGTTTGAAAAGGTGGTTAACCTTTTGTTATTCTTATCAGTTATCCCCATTACAGCAATCAGTACAGCAACAGGTCACTCTATACAAAAACAATATGTATAAACGATTCATGACAATATCATTGGATTCTACTACTGTGCTGAATAACATGATCCGTGCCACCGACTATAGATTGCATCATCCATCACATAATTAGATTTCTGCGAGCCCGAATGGCTCCTTATTGGATGTCATTTTGAGAGGCTTCTTCTGCGATTGCCTCCATCAGTGCATCTTTACTTTGCAGATCTGCCAACGCAGCTATAAAGGAACACTGCTAATCGGCGTCATAATTACCTTCAATAATCATTGACAGAGCTGCGGATGGGGAGGAAGGACGGACGGAGAGAGCTCTCAGTTCCTGCATAGCTTTGTGGAAGAGGTGTTGTTTCCGGAGATGAAAGGTCCTTCTGAACGCGCTGTCCGCAGGAGGTAGAGGGTTTAGGTTGACGTCATCTTTTTTTGCTCTAATGTTGAGTGCCAACCATCAACAGCAGGTGACCTCCTCCTCCTCCTGCCTCCAAACAAACACTCTTACTCTGCCATCTCCCTGTTTGCCAGGACTGCACCTGCAGCATATTATCCAAGCCTTTAGCTTTGTAATGTGGTGCAGGTGCCAAAGTGCCAACACACCATTGTAACACAAACAGGCACACAAACAAACATAACAGGCCCCTGAACCCCCGGCATACCCGCTTACAGATGTGATACGATTAATTGATATAATGAGACATAAATGCAATACATTGTGTTCTTTCAAAAGTAGCACATGTGGCAAAGAGGGGAGATTTTAACAAATGTTGATTCATTTCCTTCAAACTACATCCTTCAGCTATTCTGTTCTGTTTTACCTTTGGGCATTTTGTGCATCTGTTATTAAAGCTTAAACTATACTAAAGGTTGTGGAAAGCTGATCAATCATTGCTGAGCAAATCTCAGAACGACTTGTAAAAACTTGTGAGGACACACGAAGAGAAATTATTCTACCACAAACCTAATCAGAAAGGTAATTCAAAGGAAAATGTTGAATGACACACTAATAATAATAACCTTGAAACTTTTCCATGGAAGCAATCTTGTCTAATAGGTTGGATCATCAACACTGAGACACATGCAGCTTACAGTGCTTTTCTCGCTGGCCTCCTAGATGAGTTGTTCATTACTGGTTTATGCTTTTTCACATGTGGATCTCACTGACTTCAGCTTTAAAAATATCAAAATGTTAGGCTGAGTGGAGTTCTACAATATTTATCTGAATACATTTATCTTTTTGAAAAGTAATCATAAAAAGGCATCTCTGAAGCTCGTAAAAAAAAAACATTAAAAAATTTAAATTAAATTAAAAACAAAATAATAATTCTTGACTTTCTTCAGATCAAGGATGGTTTGTTATTTATTTTGATTTTTTAAGACCTGTAAGGGAACAAAGACAATTTACTTTATCTGTAGATTCTCACTCTGTGGGAACTGTAATCTCATTCTGATGAGCAAAGCTGTATAAACATGAAGCTGAACATTATTCATTTCTTTTTCAGTGAACATTGTTACTTTCTCTTGCGTACCTTTCAACTATATTTTTTTCTTTAAAAAAAAAAAAAAAAAACACACAAACCAAAGTAAAAGTTTTAAATTAAAATAAAGATTCCTCAAATTAGTGTTAAACAGACACAAAAACATATTTTATTTAGAGGTCTTGCATCTTATGTGTTGCTTTATGCGATTTTTTTCCTACCTTTTCCAGTGACACCAGTACTTTGAATGTTTTCCATCACTACTGCAAAAAAACCTACATCTCTCCCCAAACTAATATCACTCATCTTTCAACTTGGCCAGTGCAGGAATCATATGCATCAGGTGTTGGGCATATATCACTCCTAGCATCAGAGATCTGCCTGGATGGCCTGGTTCTCTCCACCAACGTCCAACTGTTGGATGGAAGCAGTGAGCTGCCCAGAATAAGATTAGATTGTTTTAATTATGTGTTTTTTCTGTTTCCCTTTCACACACACCTGGTTTCTAATCATCACACCTGTGTCACTCATTATCTTCCCTCACTTTGGCCTGATTTTCCCTTCCTGCTCTTTTTTTTTTCCAGCTCCCCTTCTTGTTTTTTTTTACATTGAAGCTGTGTCCTCTAGGGTTTCCAGCTGTCCCTTAAAAAAGGAGCTGTCCCATATTAAGAAACAAAATTGGGTATCTAATTGAAGTCTGGTGTAATTTTAAATGTTTACAGTATTAAGTCAAGCAAACACAATTAAAATAAAAATAAGATTCATAACATCAATAGGGTAGAAGACAATGCCTGGCTGAGAAGTGTCCCCTATAGCGTGCACTGACCTTTTGTTTGACACCTGTGATGAACAGGGTTGGCGTGGGTCCAGTATCTGACCCATTTCACATCCAAGGGCAACGCTCTAGTGCAGGGGTTCTTCATCGTAGTCCTCAAGCACTACTGTCCTAAATATTTTAGATTTTCTCTTGCTGCCACACACCTGAATTATAAAAATGAATGATTAACAAACTGCTGCAGCACTTGAAGGCTGCAAAATAGGTCATGCAATAATCTGAATCAACAGAGAGACATCTTAAACATGCAGGGCAGCAGGACCTGAGGAGCAGGTTTGAGAGCTACAGCTCCAAGATATTTAAGTCAGCTTATTAGTCAGCCAACATCATAGGCTAGGAAGTCATGGTAAACCCTGAACAAAGTGTCTATTTTCAAGGTCCTCCAGCAGTGCTAATGCGTCCACCCAGTTTCATATGAAGTGAAAATGATTTCTGAGAGGAAAAATGATGTAATCTGGCTTCTAATTCCCCACCTCAACATCTGTGTGACCGACAAATTTTCACACAAACTTTGTTTAATGTTATAGATCACAACATTTGCATTGAGAGCAGCATAAGTTTCAGGGCCTGTTCCATGTCTACACAAACTTTTTAAATGAAACACCAGCTCTTGTTTTTTTTAGTATTTCTAACCCTTTTGTTTACATTTAAAAAAAGAAAACAAAAATTCCTCCACATTATTTTATTTCACACTAAGTGAATAATTTTTATTGAAAAATAATTTTTACATAGAAGTGTGTGTGTGTGTGTGTGTTTGTCTGTGTGTGTGTGCTTGTTCTCCTTTAATCTATGTATACATTAATGTGACGACTTGTTTTTAAACTGTTTTACATTGTAAAGCACTTTGTGTTGCTGCATGCAGGAAAAGCACTTTATAAATAAAGTTTGATTTGATTTGCTTTTTATGATCAATAATCTAACTGTGGAAGATGACTGAGAAGCGATTTAAAACTAAATGTTTTGAAGACTAGAAAATTATCCGTTTATATTCAGCTGTCCTGCCTTTATAGAAGCACCTTTAGCTAAAATTAAAGTCTGTTGCAGTTTGTCTCTACCTATGATGAACATCTAGACTCAGATTTTTTTTCCTACTCTTTTTTTTTTTTTTGTTATCCTCAAGCTCATCAAGAATGAATAAAAGACATCTGTGAAGGTCACTTTTACATCTATTGGAGCAAATTGCCATTTATGGGCGTGCAGGTGGCACAGTGGTTTGAATCCGGCTTGTGGTCCTTTCAAGCATGTCTCTCCCTCTATCTCATACCTCCTTTCCTGTCAGCCTACTGTCTGAAAAACGAGCCACTAGTGCTGTAAAACCTAAAAATAATAATAATAATAATAAAATGAAATAAAAAAAATAAAAGTTTACATTTAGATTTAGGTCTGTACTTTGACTAGACCATTATAACACATGAGTAAACTCTATACATTATCTTAATATTGTAAAATAAAGGTTGTCTTGGTAGTAAAGTGAAACAAAAACAGCAAAGGTTCAAGGGTGCAAGGTTCTTTAAATGCAGCACATTATGGGAATAATTTTCTCCTCCAGCTAAAAGGGTTCAAAGGTGAAACTCCCAGTCTGACCAGCAGTGCGTATCGGATCCAGTGTGTTAAAGGCCAGCGTGAATGTTTGCTAAAGCATGAGGACTGTGTTGATCTGTCAGCCTTTTGGTGATCAAAGGGTAAAAGTCATAAATGTCATGATGGGTTTAGGTTTGAGTGCGCTAACCCACATGCAGAACACCAACACGGAGACTGGAAAAATTTAA